>JAUCBL010000201.1:79411-216911 GCA_033807585.1 Hydrophis major | reverse complement strand
TAGATAGATAGATAGATAGATAGATAGACAGACAGACAGACAGATAGAGAGCGCTGAGTTTGGTTGTTTTGTGCAGGTGTTTCATTACCGAACTACCGTGCTGGTGGTTTGAAGTTTTTCCTGACAAGTAAAAGTACTGTCATTGCATCTGCTCTCTGGAATGAGATTGCCCCCAAGAATAATAAAATATCAGAGTTGGAAGGGAGCTTGGAGATCTTCTAGTCCAACCCCCTCCTGCTCAAGAAGGAAACCCTTTACATTTCAGACAAATGGCTGTCCAATCTCTTCTTAAAAACTTCCAGTGTTGGAGCACCCACAATTTTTTTTTTTTTGGGGGGGGGGGAGTCATTCCATTGATTAATTGTTAAGCAATTTCTCCTTTGTTCTAAGTTGCTTCTCTCCTTGACTAGTTTCCATCCGTTGTTTCTTTTGCCTTCAGTGCTTTGGAGCTTAGGTTATCCACCTTTTCTCTGTGGCAATCCCTTACACATTGGAACACTGCTATCATATAACTCCTAGTCCTTCTTTTTATTAAGTTAGACATGCCCCCTTTTTAGAAAAAAAAAAAAATTAAGAAGATTTCTACTGATCTAATGCGTCCTTGGTGCCCTCTGAGCTTGGTTGTTTTCTTGCAGACATTTCATTACCAAACTAGGTAACATCATCAGTGCTGAAAGGGAGCAGGGTTTGCTCTCTGTTAGTACACCAATGGCTTACCCTATCTGTGTTAGCGGGAATATTCTTGTTGGCTCTTTGATTAGGCTGCTGTTTACTGTTTGATTATCTGAGTTGGTAGTATCTTGATTGGGTTATTGTTTACTGCTTGATTGTGTAGCTGGTATTAATCTTGGCATTAATCTCTGCTTATCCAGGTGTTGATTGCTGGTGAGGAAGTGTTGTGGTTTTTTTTTTTTTGTTACCTCTTATGCTTTTGCTACTTCTGCTGGGTTATACCTGCATTAAATACCTGAATTAAATGCAGCTGGACTTTCCTGCAAGGGAAAGCAGCATAACTGGGCTTGCCCTCCTTGTAACCATCTTCACCACCTCTCCTGGGAGAGGAATTACACAAACACCGAGTTCCCACAACTGAACTGACTATAGGCAGTTCTTGATTTATAACAGTTCATTTAATGACCATTCGAAGTTACACATTCGAAGTTACAACGGCCAGGAAAAAAAATTAACATAGGACCATTGTTCTCACTTATGACCGTTGCAGCATCCCCATGGTCATGGGATTTACATTCAGATAACAGATAATCAGAGTTGGGAGGGACCTTTGTAGGTCATCTAGTCCAACCCTCCCCCCCTAAGCAGGAGACCCTACACCATTTCTGACAAATGGCAGTCCAATCTCTTCTTGAAAGTCTCAAGTGATGGTACTCCCACAACTTCCAAAGGCAACTTCTGTTCCATGGATTGATTGTTCTCACTCCCAGAAAGTTTCTCCTTATTTCCAGGTTGAATCTCTCCTTGATCAGTTTCCATCCATTATTCCTCATCTGGCCTTCGGGTGCGTTAGAAAATAGCTTGACCCTTTCCTCCTCTCTGTGGCAGCCCCTCAAATATTGGAAGGCTGCTATCCTGTCTCCCCTGGTCCTTCTCTTCATAGAATATCCATGCCCCGTTCCTGCAACCATTTATATGTTTTAGCCTCCAGTCCCCTAATCATCCTAGTTGCTCTTCGCTGTATTTTTTCCTAGGGTCTCAACATGTTTTTTATAGTGTGGTGACCAAAACTGGGTGCAGTACTCTAGGTGTGGTCTAACTAAGGCTTTATAGAGGGGTATTAGTACCTCACTTGATCTTGATTGTATCCCTCTGTTAATGCAACTTAGGGTAACCGAATCACATGTATGATGATTACAGTGTCCTGGGATCAAGTGATCCCCTTTTGTGACCTTCTGACAAGCAAATTCAATGGGGAAGCTAGATTCACTTAACAACTGGGTTACTAACATCAACTGCAGTGACTCACTTAACAAATGAGGTAATAAAAGTCATAAAATGGGACAAAACTTAATAATATTTTTAACTTAACAGCATAAATTTTGGGCTCAATGGTGGTCATAGGTTGAGGACTACCTGTAGATTAAAATAAGGTGTAATTGTTTGTGTTCATGTATTGTGAAAAACAGCCATTGCTTTAACAAGCTTGCCATGTAGAATAGAATAGAATTCTTTTATTGGCCAAGGGTGGTTGGACACACATGGAATTTGTCTTGGTGCAAATGCTCTCAATGTACATAAAAGAAAAGATACATACGTCGAGAGTCAAGAATCATAAGGGGTTAAGCAGGGGTCCCCACACTTGGCAACTTAAGCCAGGGGTCCAAACTTGTTAAGCCAGGGGTCTCCAAACTTGGAACTTTAAGACTTGTGGACTTCAATTTGAACTCTACAAGTCTTAAAATTGCCAAGTTTGGAGACCTCTGTAAGCCATTATTTTAGGCAAAACAGATCATGTGAACGCTGCAGTTCTCCTTTGCTAACACAGGCTGTGGGATTAGCGTAGTATAGGAATCCTGCCCCAGAGTTGCTGAGTCTCACCAAGCTTCAGGGCTGAAGGCAATTTTCCTTAGGCAAACCAGGTCAGGTCACTAACCCAAGTTATGGATGTAGTCGTCAAGTTACAACAGTTCATTTAGTGACCATTCAAAGTTACAATAACACTGAAAAAAGTGACAACACCATTTTTCACACTTATGACATTTGTAGCAACCCCATGCTCATGCATCAACCTTCAGATGCTCAGCAACTGGTTCATACTTACGACCATTGCTGCGATCCCCTTTTGCAAGCAAAATCAAGGGGGAGGCCAAATTCGCTTAACAACCCATGGTGCTATCAACAGTGATTCACTTAATGATGGTGGCAAGAGAGGTCGTAAAATGGGGCAAAACTCACTTAAGAAATGTGTCACTTAACAACATAAATCTGGGAGTCGATTGCGGTCATAAGTCAAGGACTACCTGTACTGTAGTGTATGGCTCCTACTTCAGAATTGCTCTGAAGCCTCGTGTCTGATGGGCTTTGTAACTGTTTTAGATTGTTCAAAAGCCAATTTCTTCTCCTCCACACCCTGCATATTTCCTTTTCAGGAAAACTTCGAAGTGACTCCATTTCTTATCAAGCCATCCCAGGAGAACCACCCCTTTTAGAGATATCACATTCATTAGCATAAACTTGTCAAACAATTAAATCAGATAAATGGAAAGCACTTCCTTAGAGAGAGAGAGAGAGAGAGAGATTGTCTTCTCCTGCTAATCTGCGATAGAAATCGAGCCCTTTTAAGCAGCCCCAGGAGTCAGTAAAAGAAAATAGGTGGTCATCCTGGAGGGATATTCAGACCAGCCTTAGCAGGTAAACAGACGTGATGGGTGAGAAAAGTTTTACAAGGTTTATTCAAGAGAGACTGCCCTGTGTTCTGGGGAGATAATAAAATGAAGCTTAAGTGGTCCAAGGAGACGAAAGAAGTCAAGAACTGGCCAAAGATGAGGGACAAATACATTTGGACTTTTAGTTTCCCTTTGCACATACATGCTACTCGTTTCCGGCTCTAGGGGGCGGTGCTCATCTCCGTTACAAAGCCGAAGAGCCAGCACTGTCTGAAGACGTCTCCATGGTCATATGGCCAGCATGACTGAACGCCGGAGGCGCATGGAACGCTGTTCCCTTCCCACCAAAGGGGTCCCTATTTTGCTACTTGCATTTTTTTTACATGCTTTCAAACTGCTCGGTTGGCAGAAGCTGGGACAAGTAACGGGAGCTCACTCCGTTACGCGGCGCTAGGGATTCGAACCGCCGAACTGCCAACCTTTCTGATCAACAAGCTCAGCGTCTTAGCCACTGAGCCACCATGTCCCTCTTTTAGGAGAACACACACACACACACACAAACACACACACACGAGGCCCACAGAGTTCGGAGGGATCCAGAGGGAGACTAGATTAGCCCAAGCAGTGTCCTGATTGATTTAAAACATAGAGCATAGAATATAGAATAACAGAGTTGGAAGGGACCTTAGAGGTCTTCTAGTCCAACCCTCTGCGTGAACGAGAGACCCTATACCATTCCAGACAAATGGTTGTCCAGTCTCTTTTTGAAAGCTTCCAGTGATTGATAACCTGATAATGGGGCCTTATAGAAGTCTAGGTGGTATTGCTTTAATGAAAGGAAGATTAGCATGACTTTCGTTTCTTAATCTGAGCTACCTTGAATAGTTGACCACCAACAAGCGGTAGCAGTGTTCCTGTGGGTACAATCTGATGCAATTTACTAATCATTTTGTCAAAGGGCCTGGTATGTATCAGCTACATTAAGTTGATGTAAAAACACGGTCCCTTCTGGCTCCATCCTTTAGGGCAGGATGGAAATTTCCTGGGAAATTATGGGAGTTGAAGTCTACCAGTCTTAAAGTTGCCAATCCTAAATTGCATTAACAGAGGAATATAATCAAGATGAAGTGAGGTACTAATATCACTCTATAAAGCCTTAGTAAGACCACACCTAAAGTACTGCATCCAGTTTTGGTCGCCACACTATAAAAAAGATGTGGAGACTCTAGAAAAAAATGCAGAGAAGAGCAACCAGGATGATTAGGGGACCGGAGACTAAATCATATGAAGAACAGTAACAGGAACTGGGCTTAGCTGGTCTAGTGAAGAGAAGGACCAGGGGAGACAGGATAGCAGTCTTCCAATATTTGAGAGGCTGCCACAGAGGAAGGGGTCAAGCTATTTTCTAAAGAACCTGTAGGCCAGACAAGGAATAATGGATGGAAACTGAACAAGGAGAGATTCAACCTGGAAATAAAGAGAAATTTTCTGACAGTGAGAACAATCAACCAATGGAACAGTTTGCCCTCGGAAGTTGTGGGAGCATCATCACTTGAGACTTTCAAGAAGAGATTGGACTGCCATTTGTCAGAAATGGTGTGGGGTCTCCTGTTTAGGCGGGGGGTTGGTCTAGATGACCTACAAAGGTACCTTCCAACTCTGATTAATTGTATCTAGTTGACCCCCTCTTCTTTGTGACATCCTCTCAGATACTGGAACACGGCTTTCATGTAAACCCTAGACCTTTTTTTCATCAAACTAGACATACCCAACTCCTGCAGTTGTTCTTCATATATTCTTCATAACTCAGTCATGGTGGGTTTCACAGTAGTTTACCACCAGTTCGGTGGGCGTGGCTTTGAGTGCATGCCAAACGCACACTTTGCGCAGGGGCAAAGGCTTTCCGACTCCCCTCCTGGAATCCTGCACTCTCCCTGTGTCTTCAACAGTTGGCGTGTGGCAATCTGCTGTGCCCCACAAAGCAGCTGTGCTTCAAAAGCTGGAAATAAAGGTCAGTGTGGGAGCCTGGGCAGGCGGTCCCAACAGCAGATCATCGGAGCGAAACGGTTCACTCCCAGGTGATCTTTGGAGCTACCAGTTCGGCTGAACCAGGCCGAACAGGTAGAATCCCACCACTACTCTCCTTCCTATGAGCTGTGGTTTTCTCTATTAGTTGTTTTTGAGATGATCAGGGTCTCTAGCACAGGTGGTCTTCAGCAGGTTCTGTCCAAGTCTGAAGAGCCGGCAGTGGACATTTTGAGTAGTTTGGAGAACCAGCAAATCCCACCTCTGACTGGCCCTGCCCCCATCTCTTCTCTGCCTCCCATTGAGTCCCAGCTGATTTTTTTGGTTGCCCTGCATAGGAGAACGGAGCTGGAAAGCAGGTTAGTGCAGTGGGGAGGGAATGGGATTTTGCAGTATCCTTCCCCTGCCATGCCCACCAAGCCACGCTCACCAAGCCACACCCACAGAACCAGTAGTAAAAATGTTTGAATCCCACCACTGGTCTCCAGGAATTGGCTTGTAGACCTGATGGGTTGGGGGTCTCCTCTCCAAGCCCAGACAGCTGACTTCTAAGTTGGGAGAGGTGGTGGATAAACAGAGTGCCATTTCTGACAGATAGCTAAATCTGTGGATCTGTTCATCTGTCAAAATATAGCTCATTACCACAACTCATTGAGTAAATGCCCTTCCTGAAGACATGATCCTCCAGCTGTAAGCCAGAATAGAGAGAGACTACGGGGAGATCAAAACTATACCATTTTATATTCCTCTCTGGGTACAGTAGAAGAAGGGAACATTAACTAAGCTGGAAATAAGTGCCCTAAAATTGCCATCTAACACAGTGCTTCTCAACCTTGGCAACTTTAGGATGGGTGAACTTCAATTCCCAGAATTCCCCAGCCAGCGTGGAACTCTGGGAATTGAAGTCCACTCATCTTAAAGTTGGATTGAGGTTGAGAAACTATAATTTATTCTAACCCAAGGCTTTTCAAACTTGGCAAGTTTGAATACTTGTGGACTTCAACTCCCAGAATTCCTGAACTAACATGACTGGAGGAGGAATTCTGGGAGTTGAAGTCCGCCCATCTTAAAGTTGGATTGAGGTTGAAAAACTATGATCTAACCCAAGGATTTTCAAATTCGGCAAGTTTAAAACTTGTGGAATTTAACTCCCAGAATTTCTGAGCTAACATGACTGGAGGAGGAATTCTGGGAGTTGAAGTCCACAAGTCTTAAAGCTGTCAAGTTTGAAGGCCCCTGATCTAACCTACTCCTTGCATCAGTGAAAAGACAGAAGATGAACACGTGTAAAATGTCCTGGGTGAGCAGATTTGAAGGTCAAGGGTCAGGCCAAATTATCTTGGGAGTTTTCAGCAACAGGGATCCAAATCTGACAATCAGGATTTGGGCCTTGGTTTTTTGTTTTTTGTTTTTTTGTGAAATGGGACTGTCTTTACATAAGACTATTCAAAGCTGGGTTTTCTATCCCATCACAAGAAGAATCATATGAAAGTCTTTTTCGCACGCGTCATTAGAACACATTAGCAGTGATGGCCAAAATAGGGACTGATTTCTTGTAGGAGCTGGTTAACACAACACACTAAGCCATAATATGTTGGCTTGGGTCTTAGCTTATATTGTGTAAAGTTTGGCAACGCGGCTTGTGGCAGTGCTAGTAGATTGTATAAAGCCACAATGAATAGATGATGCAATAAACAAGGGATAGGCAAACCATAGTTTAGTGCAAAGTGTGAACCAATTCATTACTTGTGTTTAGACAATACATTTCAATAAAGACATGGTAGATACATTAAGGCAAATATAGGGGGTCTTACAATTGTTTTGTCAACTCATAAAACATTCCTATGCCTGTTTTAGTAGTTGCCATAAGGAAGTGGGGGAGGAAGGAAATCTGGAAGAGCAGTTTGAAAGCTAAAGTACATTCCACTCTTATGTTTAAAAGATTGTAACTAAAATACCAGAGTTTTTGCCTGCAAATGTGTTTAATTGGAGAATGTGATTGATGACACTCAGCCTGTGAATGTGCTCTATTGGAGAATGTGGTTTATGAGACACCCATAGGGGAGGGGAGAAACAGGTTCATAGATGACTGTAAATTATGTGTGCCAGAGTTGGCTTCATACAGGGCAGTGCCAGTATATCGTCTCATAATAAATCCTTTGAAGTTTTTGAAGTTTGGCTCGAGAATCATGATTGAATTAGAGCAATTGCTGGAATCCTGACATGTTTGTTTAATGACTATTTGGAGTTACAATGGCACTGGAAAAAAGTGACATGACTGTTTTTCCACAACTATGACCATGGTCACGTGATCAAAATTTGGACTTTTGGCAACTGGTTCATATTTATGTTGGTTGCAGCATCCCAAAGGCATGTCATCATTTTTTGATGAGCAAAGATAATGGGGAAGCCAGATTCACTTAACAACTGCAGTGATTCACTTAACAACTGTGGCAAGAAAGGTTGTAAAATGGGGTAAAACTCACTTAACAAATGTCTCAGCAACATACATTTTGGGCTCAATTGTGGTTGTAAGTCAAGGACTACCTGTATGCTAAGCTGGAGTTAGTTTGTGACCTTCCCAGCCAGCTTGGGACAAGCAAAGTTAATGGGGGGAAGCCCAATTTGCTTAACACACAATTTACTTCTAACCACAGTGATTCACACAACAACTGTGGCAAAATAGGTTGTGAAATCAACTGCAATTCACTTAACAACCAGCTTGCTTGGCACCAGAAACTCTGGTTCCAAAGGTGGTCATCACTTGAGGACTAGCTATATCAACTCTCCTAGCTTCTGTTACGCACATCCCCAAAATGGATTAAAATTCTATCAAGGGTGCAGCCATTAAAAACTTAATGGCTTTCTTTCCAGATTCTGCTTCCTGTCCCCTTTTTGAAATCAGCCAGCCCGAAACTTCAAAAAAGGGCCGATGGACACACCAATAAATCAATGTTGCTTTGCCAAAAGATTTTTTTCCCTTTCGCTCTTCTGATTTGCCAATCCAAAACGTTGCAACGTAAACCACCTCCGTACAAAAAAAAAAAAAATGAAGAGAGACATGATAGGACAGGAGTCTCCAACCTTGGCAACTTTAAGACTTGTGGACTTCAACTCCCAGAATTCCTCAGCCAGCTTTGCTTTAAGACTTGTAGACTTCAACTCCCAGAATTCAATTCCCAGAAGCTTTGCTGGCTGAGGAATTCTGGGAGTTGAAAGTCCACAACTCTTAAAGTTGCCACGGTTAGAGACCCCTGTGACAGGAGATTTTGTGATCCTATGTACAAGTGAAGGGGGAGGCATTGCACTTAATTTCTTAATACATCCATTTGATAGACAACATTAACTTTTCTTTAATATAAATCTCTGCAGATAGGTGTGAGGGAGGGGGGAAGGAGATCTGGAATACCGAGCTCCTCATATATACAGTTTAATTGGTTCAGTTCAACATCACAGTTGGTTCTTCCTTTGCAACCTGACGTAACAGCCCCGAGTCCTCTCTCTGGTCCTCTCCAGTAGAAGTGGGTCACTTTATAAATACGCTAGATCTCCAGCTTTAGGTTCTTTGCCAAGCTCCTCGTTTTGTTCTGGTGTTGGTAAGAAACAAATATCCTCCAGAAGGAAAAATATTTTGGCATCCTGGAGGCAGTAAGTCTTTGGCAAACAGCATGGGAAATGCTTGGTCTGGCAGACACCCTTCCGGATCCTTTGAAGAAAGCCACAGTAGCACAGAAACTTCCAATCTTCTTTCCAGGCTGAGCGGGATCGAGCTAGGCAAGCTCTTCGGGCTTTGCTGCCACCTTCCGTCAGATCTCATTGTGGCCAAGGCAGGACGTTGTGGAAAAATAATTTCCAGTTGCTAAAGGCACAGAGAACGGGGTGGACTATCACCAGGCTTGTAACGGACACTGGGAGGAAAAGAAAAAGAAGGTTAAGAATGTGAGAAAGGGTCTTAGATTGGGCCAGACTCTAATCCAACAAATCAGATCACAGATAATCAGAGTTGGAAGGGACCTTGTTGGTCATCTAGTCCAACCCCTCGCCCAAGCAGGAGACCCTATACCATTTCTGACAAATGGCAGTCCAATCTCTTCTTGCAAGTCTCAAGTGATGGCGCTCCCACAACTTCCAAGGGCAACTTCTGTTCCATGGGTGGATTGTTCCCACTCTCAGAAAGTTTCTCCTTGTTTCCAGGTTGAATCTCTCCTTGTTCTGTTTCCATCCATTATTCCTTATCTGACCTACAGGCGCTGTAGAAAATAGCTTGAATCATGGAGAGAAACAGCCTGGAATTAAGGAGAGACTTCCTAAAGGTGAGGACAATTAACCAGTGGGACCGCTGGCCACCAGAAGTTGTGGGAGCACCACAGCGGTGGGATTCAAATTGTTTTACCACCGATTCGGTGGGCGTGGCTTGGTGGGCGTGCTTTGCCTAATGCCGGTGCGCAGCTTTCCCCACACCAGCTGAGGTCTGCAGCGCCAATCAGCTGAGAGGATAAAGAAGAGGAAAGCGCAGGGCTGGGTGGGAGGGCCAATCCTACACTTTTCTCTTCCTTTTCCTCTCAGGTGATTGTCGGCTTTTTTTTTTTTTACTACCGGCTCGAGTGAACCGGTCCAAACCGGTAGCATACCACCACTGGCGCTCCAACACTGGAGGTTTATTAAGAAGAGACTGAACAGCCACTTGTCTGAAATGGTATAAGGAATCTCCCTCTTTGAGCAGGGGGTGGACTAGAAGACCTTCAAGGTACCTTCCAGCTCTATTCTGATTGATTCCGAATGATTGATTTGAAGATGGACAGACTGAGGCCTTTGGGGATGCCTGTAACTCATTAAACATTCTCTGAATTGACCCGGTTCCTATCCTCTTGAGCCGGGAAACACAACACTGAAATATAAGATCGAACATAATACAGATCGTCCTCAACTTATAACCATCATTAAGTTCCACTGCTAAGCAAGACAGTTATCAAGTGAACTTTGACCTATTTTATGATGGCTGTTAAGCAAAACACTGCATTTGTTAAGTAAATCATGTGGTTGTTAAACGAATTAGGCTCCCCCCTCCCAGAAGGTTGTAAACAGTGATCATGTGACCCTGGGATACTGCATCCCTTGTGCAAATAGTCCTTTGACTTACGATCATAAGTGAGACCACCTTTAAGCAAGACAGTGGTTAAACAATTTTTGTCCCGTTTTACGATCTTTCTTGCCACAGTTGTTAAGTGAATTTTGCTATTATTAAGTTAGCAACCCAGTTGCTAAGTGGATCAGGCATCCCAGTCGGCTTTGCTTGTCAGGAGTTTGCAAAAGGGTGCTGGGACGTTACGACCGTTATAAATACGAGCCAGTGGCCAAGGTCTGAGTTTTGATCCCATGGCCATGGGGAGGCTGCAATGGTCCTCGGTGTGAAAAACGATCATTGTGTCACTTTTTTCCGATGCTTTTGTAACTTCCAACGGTCACTAAATGAACGGCTGTAAGTCAAGGACTGTCTGCAATACAAGAATTTGCTTCTTCTTCCCTCTTCCTCTTTTGGTTCCATGTTGTGTTGTGTTGTTGTGTTTTGTTTGTTTTTTTAAGCTTGTAAGCCCTGCGTGCCGAGATTTAGCTCTGAGCTGACAGGAAGTCTATCTGGGGAACATCAAAGCAGAAATGCCCAAATGTTGACCGACGTCAAGATGACAGCTGGCAACCTTTTTCTTTTAAAGCTAGGAAGCTGAATTTTCTTCCCTGCTTCTCAGGATCACCAGCAAAGACCCAACAAGTCGTGTCTTGCTAAGGTTTTGATGAAGGAAATGCTTCTTGAACCCAGGCAGGCTTGTTTGAACAAGCCAGCCTCAAAGTTAATGGGCGGGTCCAGAGAGAATCATCTATCAAGGGCAAAGTTAGGGCTGAGTGCATGCTAGATGAATCAGCAAGGCCTTCTGAGGAAATTGTCTCCTCCTTGGAGACTGGATCCGCATGATTGCCTGACTGATGGAGATAGGCGGGTTAGAGGTTCCTACTGCTCCATCTTTCGGGTGGGAATATTGGATACTAGCTCTAGGGGGGACTGTGCTGCTGCCTACCAGCATCCATCAATATTTATCTGGCTAGCGCCCCTGTCAGTGTGTGAGAGAGTTGAGGGTTGTTTAGAAACTGAAACATGCAAACTGAAATAGTATTTGCTGTGTGAGCAAGAAGGAGACAGCAAGGAGCCTGGGCGTGACTTAGCTGAACTGTTCTGTACTAAAGCTGCTTGGTGCTGTGAAATGAAAACCGAATCTCCTCTGCTTGTGGTTTGCATTTGGAACAGGTTTCTTTTCAGGTGGGGGAGCTTCATCCATGGAAGCTTTCGAGAAGAGACTGGACTGTCATCTTTCAACAATGGTGTAGGGACTCCTTGGCGAGGGTCCCTTCCAACTCTATTCATCTGTTCATCAGATTCTAGACTGGTGCCCAAAACCACGACTCCAAATGGGTATTTTAAAAAAATCTCTCTTCACACCCGCATTCTGTGGGGCCCTTGGGCTCTCTGAGCTCGGTGGTTTTCTTGCAGACGTTTCATTGCCAAACTAGGCAATACCATCAGAGCTAAATGACCCCCTTAGTTCAACCCTGAACTACAAATATTCTCTTTTATATATATCCATGTCCAAAACAAAAAACAAAAAAAAACAAAAAACCCAGTGGGAATTGGGAAGCCTTGAGAAGAGATTTTGGCTTTTGAACATACAGAATGTGTTCAATTTTTCTTCTCAAGTCACATTTCTACTCTCCCAACTCCTGGAAGAGACAGGATGTCCAGATAACCAAAATTAGCCAGGATAGAGAAAATCCATGTTTTTGAAAATATATATATAACCAAAATTAGCCAGGATAGAGAAAATCCATGTTTTTGAATATATATATATATATATATATATCTGAGGAGCATTGGCCACAGTGCTGAAACTGATCCTCTACTTGTGTGTTGCTGTTGTTGTTAATGTGTGTGTTGCTTCCTTCGGCAAGGAAGAAACACTGGTAGTTTTAGAAAAGAGATTGGAAAATCATTTGTATATAGCAGTGTTGGCGAACCGGAAGTGCAGCTCCCCGGTGCGTGTGTGCGCGGGGGAGCTCTGGAAACCAAATGAATAGCTCCCCGGCAGGCATGCGAGCACCAGGAAGCTGAGCTGGCATGTGCATGCGCGCTGACTACCTGGTCTTCCGGTTTTTGGCACGCATGTGCATGCAAAGACCAGCTGGCCGACGCGCATACGCACACCAGAAACTAGAAGCTCAGCTTTCTGGCATGCACATACGCACTGGGGAGCTGCTCTGGCACTCCCGCGCACCAAGACCAGCTGGCCGGCATGCCTCAGGCACGCGTGCCATTGGTTTGCCATCACAGGTATATAGGGTTTCCTGCCTGAGCAGAGGGTTGAACTAGAAGACCTCCAAGGTCCCTTCCAACTCTGTTATTCTATAACCCAATCAAGACTCGCAGGGCACTGCTTTATAATATACCGTCAATGAATTTAACTAAAAATTAAAAATAAAAATGAGCAGAGGTTCAGTTACACCACTGTGGCCAAAGCTCTTGAGATTTTTTTCAGAAACATAGATTGTCTCTATTGTGGATTAATATGTATGCAGTGCTTAATTTATGACTGTAATTGAGCCTGGCAGTTAGGTTCTTAAGTTGTGATTTTGCTTGTTGGAAGCCAGCTGGGAAGGTCGCAAATGGTGTTCATAGGACCCCATGACACTGCAAATGTTTTAAATTCACACTGGTTGCCAAGCATCCAAGTTTTGATCATGGGACAATGATGAGGATGCTGCAATGGTCCCATGTAGGAGGACCAGTAAGTCATGTTTTTCAGTGCCATTGTAACTTCGATCAGTCACTAAGTGTAATTGGTTGTAAATTGAGGACTATCTGTATACTGTGCCTGGCTATAATGGCTTTAGAAAATATTGATTTGAAACCTCCTGCCACTTGCGCAGAGCACAGTTTTGATGGGTCCACAAAGGCGTCCTGAATTTTTAACCCCTGTCAGGAAGCATCAGGCTTGTACAGATAGTCCTCAATTTACAACCATTCGTTTAGTGACCATTTAAAATTACTACAGCCCTGAAAAAAGTGACATGATCAGTTTTCATACTTACTTGCAGCATCCCCAGGATCAACATGGAGAAGTTTGGCAACGGACTCATATTTATGATGATGGGAGTGTCCCGGAGTCATGCGATCCCCTCTTGTGACCTTCTGACAAACAAAGTCAATTGGAAAGCCGGATTCACTTTACAACCATGTTGTTAACTTTACAACCGCAGTGGTTCACTTAACAACAGTGGCAAGAAAGGTCCTAAAACTCACTTAACAACAGAAGCATTGGTCTCCATACTGCTCATATGTTGAGAACTACTTGCCTCAGAATTCAAATGTGCATTCCAATCGTTGGTGAACACACCCCATTATTATGATTTTTGGCACAAGTTTCTCCAAGGGGGGAAAAAATCCCACATGCCAGCTTATCTGTTGAGAAGTTCAAGGTTTTCTCTTCGAACTATCTAACAATCGATAGAGGCCACATATTTCCCACAGTCTGCAAAGCTGCCTTTGAAAAATGAAAGAAAGGAAGAAAAGAGACTTTTTTGTCTGCTCTGGGATGATTTTTCATCATAAAATAAAGGAGCGGACAGGTTTACATAATAGGACTCTTGGGTTTATTTTTCATAGAGATGCTAAAGTATCAAGAAGTGTAAAAACCAGGACGTCTTCATGTGTTCTTTTTTTTTTTAACTCTGTGTAAAGTTAGCTAATTTCATCTTCTAACCAATTCCTGAGGAAAAAAATATAATTGTTTAGGATCAATCCCTCTGAAAGATCCACTTTTTTGGATTCTTTCATTATATTAGATTTATATCCCACTTTTATTTTGTACTGTGAAGACAGCCTACATCATAATGGTGGCTCCTGTTTTCTCTACAACAGTAACCCTGTGAGATGAGTTGGGCTGAGAGAGAGCAACTTGTTCAAAGTCAGCTTTCGGGCCTAAGCTGGAACTAGAACTCACTGTCTCCTGGTTTCTAATCCAGCACCCTCACCACAGCACCTCGCACGGTTTTTCTGGTTCTTCTCACTTTTAGCTAAAAACAACTTGTGTCTAGTGTGACATCCTGTGTAATTTGCACTCCCTTATTCAGTTGCTGAGATTCTAGAAAGAGTGCAGCGAAGAGCAACAAAGATGGTTAGGAGATTAGAAGCTAAAACATACAAAGAAGGGTTGCAGGAAATGGGTATCTCTACTTTGGGGAAAAGAAGAACTAAGGGTGACATGATAGCAGCGTTCCAATATTTAAAGGGCTGCCACAAAGTATAATCCATCCCCCAAAGCACCTGAAGACACGGCAAGAAGCAATGGATGGAAACTAATCAAGGAGAGACACAATTTAGAACTAAGGAGACAGAACAATTAATCAGTGGGACGACTTGTCTTCAGAAACTGTGGTGCTCCATCACTGGAGGTTTTTAAGAAGAGACTGGACAATTACTTGTGTGAAATTATAGGGTCTCCTGCTTGAGCAAAGGGTTGGACTAGAAGACCTCCAAGATCCCTTGCAACTCTGTTATTTTGTTATTCATCCACTGACATCCACTGAGTGCCTTAACTCTTGAACTCCACCATACAAATATTCCTTAATATATGGTCCTAATGGGGCCTGCCCATTATGGTCTTATGTCGTCACAAACATGAGACAGCCATTTGATCAACCCAAATTCGCCCTACAACCGGTCCTTGCATTTACAAATGTCGCAGCATCCCCATGGTCAGGTGATCAAAATTTGGGTGTTTGGCATTTCTTCATGTATTATACAACAACCGTTTTGCTCAGCAGCTGAAATTCTGATCCAAATTGTGGTCATAAGTTGAGGACAGCTTGTATTCATTTTCCCCAATAACATTACATCTGTTTACCTGTTTATTGGAAGACATGTTGGTTAGTGAATTGAGGCTGCTGGTATCCGTGACCACCATCGCTGAAGGGAACCGTGATGTGTGAGAATACTGAGGAGGTTCTTGCTTGTGTGTGTACACTGTGGGAAAAGGCCAACAGTTATTCTTGTGTGTGTGTATGTGTTTGTGTGTGAAAAAGAGTGATAAGAGACAAAATCAGAGGGATAAAAAGAATGACAAAGATTTTAGACTACAGCCATAAATTGCTCTCCCGTCAAATATTTTATTCCGAACAGAACCAAGTTGCTATAAACTTCAAGGGATAAATCAGCAGCTTTTGAAAGTCTCAACATATGTAATTGGAATAAAACATAAATGGGACTGTGAAAATTGATTTCCTAATCCAGGATTCTCCAAACTTGTCAACTTTTAAGATTGATGAACTTCAATTTCTGGAATTCCTCAGCCAGCGTGGAAGTTGAAGTTCACAGGTCATAAAGTTGACAAATTTGGTGACCCCTGCCCATTAAATGCTGGGTGTCCTAAGGAACTTTTCCTTCCTTTTCACTTAGGGATTTCTATCTGGGCAGGGAGTAAACTAGAAGTCCTCAAATGTCCTTACAATTCTATAATTCTGTCATTTTAAGTCCAACCTCAGAGTCCTTCATGGTAGTAAAAGAGCTAAGCTGGAACCAGGCTCAGATCAAGACTAAAACAACTTTTATTAAGGCTAAAGCATATGCAGGAATTTGATTTAATGAAAAGAAGGACAAGGGGAGACATGATGGCAGTTTTCCAATATCTAGGAGGTTGCCTCAAAGAAGAGAGAGAGACAATCTATTTTCCAAAGAACCTGAAGGCAGGACAAGAGGCAAGGAAGGAAACTAATCAAGGGGAGAAGCAACCTAGAACTAGGGAGGAATTTCCTGACAATGAGAGCAATTAATCAGTGGAACTACTTGCCTCCAGAAGTTGCAAATGCTCCAACACTGGAAGTTTTTAAGAAGAGATTGGATAACTATTTGTCTGAAATGAAATAGGAGTTATCTACTTGAGCAGGGTGTTGGACTAAAAGACCTCCAAGATTCTTTCCCACCCTGTTATTCTGAGGATATCACGTTCTCTCCAACAATCCAGGTTGGTGTCCTTTATATTGCCACACTCCTTTGCAATTAACTTCTTAGAAACAGTGATTGTTCTGAAACAGTTTTTTGTAAACTTGGGGGCTAGGAAAGGCTTGGAATCTGGGTCTCCGAGATTCACTACTCTGATCTCGCCTTCATCGGGCCCTTCCTGTACAGATACTTTGACCTACAACTCCCATCCCCATCAGTGGTGGGATTCAATTTTCTTAAAACTACCAGTTCTGTGGGCGTGGCTTGGTGGGCGTGGCAGGGGAAGGATACTATAAAATCTCTAGCCAGAGGTGGCATTTGCAGGTTCTCCAAACTATTTGAAATTTCCGCTACTGGTTCTCCAGAACTGGTCAGAACCTGCTGATCGAATACAACCTCTGATCCCCCTCTCAAAAGAATACCGTTGGCTGTATTTAGAGATACAATCTAGGTTGAAGGAAATTGCTATTTCCTGCCATGTTTATCTCTCCATATTCTTGCCCCACTGCTAGGATTTAACTTATGCTGTTTAATTTTACCTACCTAACTCCCTAAGACATCGTGTATAACATTGTGTGTAACTAAAATACTCAATAATACTTTGCCAACTGGAAAATTCTTTGTTTCTCTTGATAAAGAAGGAATTATGAGGAACTAAAAGCATTACAAAATGCTGGTTCCAATAATGGTAGGATGCTCTTAGATTACAAAGTCTTTTTTCTTACAAATAGATCTGTTTCAAAAAAGCAATTAAACTCAACACTCCCTGTACATGAGAAAAAGGACTATTGATAGAATAATAGAGTTGGAAGGGACCTTGGAGGTCTTCTAGTCCAATCCCCTCTTCAACCCTGTACCATTTCAGAAAAATAGTTATCCAATCTCTTTTTGAAAATCTCCAGTGTTGGAGCACCCACAACTTCTGGAGACAAGTACATGAGAAAAATAGATGGGGTTTGGGTTGCACAGTTGTAGCTACCCTTCTGATTGACACAGAGGCAAACATCTTGCTGTGCTTATGGCTTCTGTTACTCTTCCTTCTCCCAGCTTCTGGCCTTCTATTTCAGCCAATACCCCCAAAAGAATCTTACTGTGTGAATTCTGCAGCTGTGTCACTGACGCCATGAATGGCTGTTGAGCCATCGGATTGGTCGACTGCTGCATGATTGACTGCTGGTGTGGGCTGTGCAGCTGTTGGGAGAACTGGACCGGTTGTAGGGCTATGCTGTTGATAACGGGGACACTCTGGGCCTGCGAACTGTTTAGGCCTGAAAGACAGAGAGACAAGTAGAGATGTTTGATTATAAAGCTCCAAAGTCTTCAGAATTTATAACACCCTGTAACACCCACAGTCATTCTATAATTTCTCAACTTAACTCAACCTGATTTTCCAGGGCATTATTTTTTAATTGGACTGTGCTTGTCTTTTTGTTCATATCAGATGTGTGTTAAAGGTGTTTGTTAAAAATGTCTGGTTGCTTCTGGCTAAAGACAATGAAAAGACAATCTCGCATGCATTGTTTTTGAACAATGGCATGACAATTTTAACGAGAGCCCTCTTTGAAGTTAGGACAGAACTGAAAAAGTAACTGTCCTCACATTTACAACCATCACAGCAACCCCGTGGTCCTGGGATCATGGTTTCTCATCTTCACACAACCGGCTTCTGACAAGCAAAGTCAGTGGGGAAGCCTGTGGGAAGTAGCAACTCACAGTGACATAATGTTTTGCTTAACAACCGTGGGTGATTCGCTTAGCAACTGTGGTGAAAGTAAGGTTGTGAGCCCATTCTAGTCACATGACATCTTGCTTAAGGACTGCATGGTTTAGCAATGGAATTGCTAATCCCAATTGTGGTCACTAATCGAGAACAACCTACCCTACAAATGGTGGGAGAGCCTTGGTGGTACAGTGGTTAGAATGCAGTACTGCAGGCTATTTCTGCTGACTGCCGGCTGCCAGCAGTTTGGCAGTTCAAATCTCACCGGCTCAAGGATGACTCTCTCTCTCTCTCTCTCTTTCTTTCTTTCACCTCTTTGGATCTCATCACTGATTCATTTTTTTAAAATTTCCCTCTTTTCTCACAGTGCACTAAAATCAATATTTCTCTCTTAATATTTACTGAGCAAATGGAGATTAGCTCCAATGGAAACCAGTGTTGTTGCTACAATAGGCATCGACAATTGCAGGAAGAAGAAAGGAAGAGATAGTAAATATTCTGCAAAGTCTTTCAGACAGGATCCTGCCCTTTTGGACTCTGTAAAGCTCCTTGCTTCCTGATGGTGCTATACAAGGAAACAGGTAATCATGAATAATTATAAGAACAAGAAGACATTTGTCTAACTCATAAAGCACTTACTTTGTGTGATAGCCATGACTCCTGATAAAGGTGTCATAATGAGGTTCTGGGATTGTTGTGGGGTGTGATGGGAAAAGCTGTGGATATTGGTGAGAGTACTGACCGGGGGGAGCCCACCGCCAGAAACTGTAATCTGTCAAGGAAGAACAAACAAGTCAGAATTCAGAAATGGGCCATCAACAGTGCAATATTATCAACCCACAGTAACAAAGTGGCAAAGCAGAGCCCATAATGGAGATTTTGCTGATTTCCTGGCTGCAACAAATGACGTAAAAAATTATGTTTGTAACTTAGATATCTCTTTGTAATCTTCCTGTTAAGATTTCAGATTTTATATTCTGTGCTTTCCCTTTTACCCCATGTTCCTTTTTACTGATGTGAATATACTATATAAGAAATAAACAAACAAACAAATAAATAAATATAAAAATAAAACAATATTACCCATCTTGTGCCCCTCTTGTTAATGCAGAGTAGCAAGATCCAAACTTTTTTTAATCAGCAAGTATTTGCTTTATTCACCCCATATATTTGGAGCATGCCCATGGTCCTTGAGATCATACAGACAATTGTGCAATGTCATCTTTGCCCTGTTTACATGTTGACCTCTACTTACAATGGTTCATTTAGTGACTGTTCAAAGTTACAACGGCACTGAAAAAACTGACATGGCCATTTTTCATACTTACGACCATTGCAGCATCCTCATGGCCACATGATCAAAATTCAGATGCTTGGCAACTGGCTCATATTTACGAGGAGTCAATGGGAGAAGCCAAATTCATTTAGCAACCATGAGATTCACTTAATGATCACAGCAAAAAAAAAAAAGGCCCTAAAATTGGGTATGCCATAATTAAGAACTGTTTTGATTAGTGGCTGAAGTTCTGGTCCCAATTGTGATAGTAAATCAAAAGCTACTTGTAGATCAGAGGCTCCAAAATTGGCAAACTTGAGACTTGTGGACTTCAACTTCCAGAGTTCCCCAGTCAGCATGGTTGTAAGTCAAAGTCTACTTGTAGATCAGGGGCTCCAAACATGGCCACATTGAGATTTGTGGACTTCAACTCCCAGAATTCCCCAGCCAGCATGGCTGTCTGAGGAATTCTGGGGGTTGAAGTCCATGAGTCTTCTATTTGGAGATCCCTACTGTAGGGATCCAAGGAGGCTATCCAAACACAGCTCGCATTTTGCTTTAATTGAAACCCAACATAACCTCCTCCAACCCCTGAGATACTTTGCTAAGGATGATTCCAAATTCCTTTAATTTCACAACTCCTACAAAGGTTTCATTTGAGAGGGAAAAGACTGTCTTGAAAATATGCCTCACATTTCATTTCAAGGGGGTGGTAGGAATCTGTCTGGAGGCCCAATTGACCCTGGCTTCAACAGTCAACAAATGACTTTCTGGATGGAAGACCAGGCTGCCTCAGTCAAGAACTATGCCTCCCCAACCAGGAAAAGAGAGAGAGAGAGAGAAAAGGAAGGCCATAAAAACCATCCAGTGTGACTTGAATCAATCAAGCTAAGCCAAGAAAAATAACCCCACCAGACGAATTGCTAAAATATTCTCAGTCTGCTGCCACCGAGGCCTGGCAGAGCCCAAACAACGAGGAGAAAATTAGTACATCACAGGGAGTCCTGGGCTTACAAACCATTCTTTTAGGGATCGTTCGAAGTTATAACAGCACTGAAAAAAGTGATTTAATGGCCAGTTTTCACACTTATGACTGTTGCAGCATCCCCATGGTCATGTGATCAAAATTAGGGGGTGGGGTGTTTGTGCTGTGCCGAGGTTGTGCGATGTGTCCATTTGCGACCTTCCCAGTCAGCTTCACAACAGGCAAAAGTCAATGGGAGAACCAGATTTGCTATAACGAACACATGATTCACTTAAGAAACACAGCAATTTGCTTAACAATTGTGGCACAGAAAGGTCATAAAAGGAGGGCACAACTCACTTAACAACCAGCTTGCTTAGCAACAGAAATTTTGGGCTAGGCTGTGGTGGCAAGTCAAGGACCACCTAGTACAAAGGTAGTTATATATATACATATATATATATATATATATATATATATATATATATATATATATATATATATACACACACACGTTTTCTTAAGTTTTCGCGGGTACTTACATGTATGGCATTCAGCTTTGTTCGGCTATTTTCCCACGTGACGTGGGAAAATACCCAAACAAAGCTGAATGCCATATATATATATATATGTTTTCTGAGGTTCTCGCGGGTATTTGTATGTGGATCTTTGGTTATTTGGGTTTTCTCCCGCGTAAGATTGGAAGTATCTAGCCAACGTTTCGATGAAGTCTCATTCATCATCTTCAGGCTTAGTCTTCAGCTCTGTGCTTCTCAAAGTGATGTGAGCTTGCAGCTGCTGCTTCCTTTGAACTGCTAGTGGGGGTGTGACTTGATTGGGTGGGGGCTTGGCTGTGTTCTGATTGGGTGGGGGGGTGTTCTCATTGGTTGGGGGTTTGGCTGTGTTCTGATTGGTTGGGGGGTTGGCTGTGTTCTGATTGGCTGGAGGCGTGTTCTGTTCAGATGGGGGCTTGGTTGTGCTCAGGTTAGTCTTAGTTGCTGGGGCATTTGAGCTGGTGAGCTGTGATCTTGCTGTTTGGCTTCGAGTTCGTGGTCGTGCTGCATCTTCATGGTGGGGGTCAGTTCGCTTCATGTATGGCTCAGAGGGGTTTGAAGTGGGTAGTGATGCAGCTGCAGTGCGGCTTCTGGTCCGTGGTCGTGTCTCATCTTCTGTGTGGGTGTGAGTCTGCTTTCTACGTGGAAGTGTGGTGGTGGCATCTTGTGTGGCTCTCAGGGGTGTGGGTCTGGTGTCATTCTTCATGTTAGGTATTCATCTGTTCATGAGGGCGGGTTTCCAAATGGCTGGTAGGCGGGAGGCATCATCTCGTTTATTCATGCTGTGTGGGCGTTTTTCTATCTGACTGAACAACTTCCTCACACATCTCAACAGGCTACAACCCAAAATACAATTCACCATGGAAACAGAAGCTAACAACCAACTTCCCTTGGTATACAAAAAATCCAATGGCTCCCTAGGACACACCATCTACCAGAAGAAAACACATACAAACCACTATCTACACGCACTCTCACACCACCACCCAGCACAGATCAATTCCATAGCGAAGACACTCATCTCCAGAACAAAATGCCTAGCCGACGAACAACACCTAGAGACCGAACTACACACTCTCACCGGCGTGCTGACAGCCAATGGATTCCAAAGAAAGAAGATCACCCAGCTAATCCAAAAAGAACCCCCAACCAAAATCCAAGACAGAGGACAAGAGAATGGCAAAGCCCTCCTCCCATATATAAAAGGCACTACAGACAAAATCAGCAAGGTCCTCCAAAAACACAACATTAAGACAGCATTTTGCACAAACAGAAAGATATCCACCATCGTAAGAAACCCTAAGGACAGAATCGAGTTAGAAAATCAAGGAGTATACGAAATCCCTTGCACTGCCTGCCCCACCACATACATTGGACAGACTAACAGAAGAATAAGTGCACGCATTGAAGAACATAAGAACTCAATCAAAAAGGAAGAACCGACCTCTTCCCTGGTCCAACACCTCAAAGCCACAGGACATGAGATTGACTTTAAAAATACCAGAACTATCGCCAAAACCGAACACTTCAGCAGCAGAATCATCAGAGAAGCCATAGAGATAGAAAAACGCCCACACAGCATGAATAAACGAGATGATACCTCCCGCCTACCAGCCATTTGGAAACCCGCCCTCATGAACAGACGAGTACCTAACATGAAGAAGGACACCAGACCCACACCCCTGAGAGCCACACAAGATGACACCACCACACTTCCACGTAGAAAGCAGACTCACACCCACACAGAAGATGAAACATGACCACGGACCAGAAGCCGCACTGCAGCTGCATCACTACCCACTTCAAACCCCTCTGAGCCATACATGAAGCGAACTGACTCCCACCATGAAGATGTAGCACGACCACGAACTCGAAGCCAAACAGCAAGAGCACAGCTCACCAGCTCAAATCCCCCAGCAACTAAGACTAACCTGAGCACAACCAAGCCCCCACCTGAACAGAACACGCCTCCAGCCAGTCAGAACACAGCCAACCCCCCAACCAATCAGAACACAGCCAAAGCCCCAACCAATGAGAACACCCCCCACCCAATCAGAACACAGCCAAACCCCCACCCAATCAAGTCACACATCCCACTAGCAGTTCAAAGGAAGAAGCAGCTGCAAGCTCACATCATTCTGAGAAGCACAGAGCTGAAGACCAAGCCTGAAGATGATGAATGAGAACCTCAGAAAACATATATATATGTGTGTGTATATGTATGTATGTATGTATGTATGTATGTATGTATGTATGTATGTATGTATATATATTGATCTTTGGTTATTCGGGTTTTCTCCTGCGTAAGATTGGAAGTATCTAGGCAACATTTCGATGAAGTCTCGTTCATCATCTTCAGGCTTGTGTCTTCAGGCTTGTGTCTTCAGTTCTGTGCTTCTCAGAGTAGCACAGCTTTTCTGAGAAGCACAGAGCTGAAGACACAAGCCTGAAGATGATGAATGAGACTTCATCGAAATGTTGCCTAGATACTTCCAATCTTACGTGGGAGAAAACCCGAATAACCAAAGATCCACATACAAATACCCGCGAGAACCTCAGAATATATATATATATATATATATATTTTCTTAAGTTTTCACGGGTACTTACATGTATGGCATTCAGCTTTGTTTGGGTATTTTCCCATGTCATAGTCGTGGTGCTTTTAAAGTTGTAGCAACGTTTCAGCAGAATCTCATCTGCCATCATCAGGCTTCTGTAGGCTTCTAGATAGTTAGATAGATAGATAGATAGATAGATAGATAGATAGATAGATAGATAGATAGATAGATAGATAGATAGATAGATAGATATTGATATTGATATTGATATTGATATATATATATATATATATATATATATATATATATATATATATATATATATATATATATATATAGAGAGAGAGAGAGAGAGAGAGAGAGAGAGAGAGAGAGATCGAATGTATTTTGCCAAGTGTGTTCACAGGGAAGGCTTTTAGGCATCAGACAGAGCACTGACTGTTTTCATTGTTGATTCTAGCAGTCTGGCACCGTGGCATCTTCCTATTTTGAAAGTACACATTTTGCTCATGCAGAAGGCATCAGTCAAGGATGGGTCTCCGTTCAACTTGCCAGCTTGCGAATGGGAAGATCAACAGTGGTGGGAAAACTGTTTTCTAGAGAGGCTGATGTGGCTTGGTGCCTCGTATTTGGTAACGCTATATGAGTGGTCTTTATGTCAATAGAAGTCTCTTCCTGTCCTCTAATTCTGTGCTTCTCAACCTTCACGACTTGAAGACCTGTGGACTTCAACTCCCAGAATTCTCCAGCCAGCTGTGTTGAAGTCCATAGGTCTTCGAGAAACACTGAACAGGTAGTTCTCAACTTACGACCACAGTTGAGCCCATAATGTATGTTGCTTAAGTGAGAAATCTGTTAAGTGAGTTTTGCCCCATTTTATGACTTGTCTTGCCACATTTGTTAAGTGAATCCCCGCAGTTGTTAAATTAGTTACCCGGCTGTTAAGTGAATCTGGCTTTTCTCATTGACTTGGCTCGTCAGAAGGTTGAAAAAAGATGATTGCATGACCCCGGGGGCACTGCAACAGTCATAAATATGAACCAGTTGCTAAGCACTCGAATTTTGATCATGTGATGTTGGGGATGCCGCAATGGTCGTAAGTGTGAAAAATGGTCATAAGTCACTTTTTTCAGCAAGGTTGTAACTTTAAAAGGAGATTAAACAAATGGTTGTAAGTCGTGGGTGTCTTATACTGATAACCCTACATTCATATCAGCCTCAGAGAAGCTTCTAAGCATTACTGAGGAGAATCTATATACAGTATATAAACACGAAATCCCACTCACACATCATCACAAAATCTCTACAACCATAAAGCTTACAAACTTGAAATTTGGTACATATGTTCCTCTTGGCTTCTAGGTGCTCACTAAGAAAGGATTTTGAGAAATGACCATCAGAGCATTAGTATTTCCTGTATTATTATTATTATTAACACACTCTAATGCTAAAGAGTCCTATTCCCCCTCCCTACCTGAAAAGAAATCTGTTCCAAATGCAAAACACAAGCAGAGGAGACGAGTTTCAGTTTTAGTTTCACAGCACCAAGCAGCTTTAGTACAGAACAGTTGAGATAAGCCATGCCCAGGCTCCTTGCTGTTTCCTTCTTGCTCGCACAGCAAATACTGCTTCAGTTTCCAAACAGGACTCTAGCCAGATGAATACCAATGGATGCTGGTAGGCAGAGGCAGAATTTGCCCCCCTTATTTTCCTCTAAAAAACTCAGAGCTAGTAGTTGAATAACCAGAGGATTGACAATGTGATCTCCACAATTTACAAAGGGAGCTGGTTGTTTCATTACACCCACTGTGATACAGCTGTCTTCACTTCCTAGGATCCAAGCTCCTGACCTGGGGTCAGGCTTTCATATTTCACACTGAAAACTGCCCATAAAATATAAAGATAATAAAAATGTTCCTCAGCCTAGGACATTTTTACTTCTAATGTTCCCTCAAGGAAGGAGACATTCCTCAGCTTAGCGAAACCAGGCATGCATGCATGCATGCATAATAAATAATATATATATATTTGTAAAAAGCCACCATTAGGTTCCAGCTCATCTTGGAAAAACAATTAGGACAGAAACAAATGAATTAATGCAGCAAGGGAGAGAAAAATCACCTGACTGGGAAAGAATTTAAACCCTGTAATAAAAGACTTCACGTTCATTATGGCATTCTCTGGAATAATGGCCCCCAAGACATGCTAGGAATTAAACCCTGGAATAATTCATAGGCCAAATTCCAGTGCAAATTCATTATTTACATTTTTAATTGCTATTGTATTAGGAATAAATTTCAAATGATAACTTGTGTTTTGCTCTCCTGATAGTACTACCCAAACCCTATTTTGCTTAGAAGAAACGGAAAGTCCAATTAATTTTACTTCTGAGATGAGTGTGCATAGGATGACAGTGTAAATTTAAGCAATGTGCACGTTTGTAGAAGGTTTGGGATCATAAATAAAAAATGCATGTGCAATTTTCCTCCAATTAAATCAAGACAGATAGTTTAAGAAAGATTCTTGCATTTCAGATACAAACAGGAAAAAGGAGAAACACCTGTTCACACTGGGAACATGAAGAGGGAGAAATTGAGGAGTAAGTTCTGAGATGCTTTTGTGCTTGGTTTTTATTTCTTTTTAACCCTTCAACTTTATCAAATCACACAAATCAAAATATATACCCCCTTTTTCTGAAAATAAGAGTTGAGAAAAAGGGAGAAAGTTTGCCCCCCAAAATGGGAAAAGAAGTAAGCAATCAATAGAAAAGAATATTTGTGGCTCAGGGTTGAACTGTAGGGTCATTGGTGTTCTCTGAGCTTGGTGGTTTTCTTGCAGACATTTGATTATCAAACTAGGTAACGTTATCAATGTCAGTACTCCCTTACTAGCACTGATGACATTAACGTGTTTGGTAATGAAATGTCTGCCAGAAAATAACCAAGTTCAGAGAACCCCAAGAACCCCACAGTTCTTCCTTCAGCTAAAATACAAAACCATCCTTTGGAGTTGAAGCAGGGGTGGGATTCAAATTTTTTAACAACCGGTTCTGTGGGCATGGCTTAGTTGGTGGGCATGGCTTGGTGGTCATGTGACTGGGTGGGCATGGTTTGGTGGTCATGTTATTGGCTGGGTGTGGCCAACTCAATATCACTCACATTGAGGCACACATCTCCTCACCTGGCCTCTCATAATTGTTGGGAATGCCGCAACAGTTGTAAGTGTGAAAAATGGTCATAAGTCACTTTTCTCAGTGCCATTGTAACTTTGAATGGTCACTCCACACAAGCAAAGTACCAGCAAAGGAGAGGAAAAAAAACTCCAGAGAAGTTCCTGAGACAGGAAGTCTAGTCCTGCCAAGAACGCAACAAGGGTTAACGGAGAGGCAATTTCTGTAAGCAACACCAGAATGTTTCCTTCCTGCCTTCCTTACAGGATTAGGCCAGTAATTTCTTCTAACAACTGGCTCTCCGAACTGCTTAGAATGTTAACAACTGGTTCTAGCGAATAGGTGCGAACTTGTAGAATCCCACCCCTGAGTTGAAGGTGCTGTAAAGAAGGCTTATCAGCTGCTACTTGAGAATAGTTTCATTGGTTTTCCTATATATCACAGAGGTGTGGGTCCTTTGTGCTCTCTGAGCTTGGTTGTTTTCTTGCACACATTTCATGACCAAATTGGGTAACGTCATCAGTGCTGATGATATTACCTACTTTAGTAATGAAATGTCTACAAGAAAATCACCACGCTTAGACAGCACCAAGGACCTCACAGAAGAAAACAATTTATATTTTTCATCTGCCAATAACTAAATACCAGTAGTAACTAAAAAGACAAAGATAATTTTTTCTTGTTTTATTTCCTGTTTATGCAGTTCTTCAGGACAACCCTAATAAATTTGTCCCTGTAAATTAGGTACCAAGCTAGGATGTCTCAGAGCCAACAAAGCCTTTGAAACCAAATTTTCTATTATAGTAGAATATTATACAGCTTGAACTGAAGAATCCACCCCAATATTGCAGCAAAGGCTAAGTTATGAATGGCACTATCGTGATAAAAGCATTTTTATCACTGTACCCTTCACTCCATTTGATGTCCATATTTGTAGAAGTAAAGGGTGCAGGCAGGATTGTTGAAGCTTGCTAAATAAAATTATAACATTTGAAGAGTTAAGTGACATCTGGGATGACTTAATCAAGATTTGATGGCCTGTTTTTTTTTAATCATGTGGAATGTCATCAGCAGTGAAGAGTAAACAGTGATCCACCCCATTGTGCCAATTTGAGAGGCATTCGATCAATACCCTGAGAACAGTTTTTATTGGCATGGTTCAATGCCTAAGCAGGGAATGAGAAGGTCAGAAGGCTATTTTCCCTGAAAGCACTCAGGCCTTTACCCTCCTCATGCCTACAAGCCTTTCATTGTTTAATGCAGGTCTTGGGGGAGGGAAAGGAGAGTTTTAACATGTAGGAAAAAAAGAAAGTTCTGTTTGTTTTTTGCCTCCTAAGCTAACTTATCTTATCAGCACCTGAGGTACAATAGCCCAGGTGTGCTCACCATTTTACCGTCCGGGGACAGCAGGCTGTGGCTGTGACCTGGGTCCAAACTGGCTGGAGATACTGGCTGGAGAATGGACTGGCTGGTGGTCACCATTGAGTTGTTACCATGATGGCTGATGGAAGTTGAAGAAGTGACTTCATTGCCCCCTGGGTGGCTGTAGCGGATCCCTGCGAGAATGCAATGACATAGAAGAAATCATAGCAATTTTGAAGCTAAATTAGGAAAAAATGTAGAAGTCCATTAGTTATTTATTTATATCCCACTTTTATTATATTTATAAGTAACTCAAGGCAGCAAACACACATAATACTCCCACCTCGTAGATGTGCCCCACAACAACCCTGTGAGTTGAATTGGGCTGAGAGAGGGGGACCAGCCCCAAATCACCTAGCCACCTTTCATGCCTAAGGAGAAAACTAGAACTCACCATCTCCTGGTTGAAAATCAACCAGCTAACTTTCATGCCTAAAACAGGACTAGAACTCACATCTCCTGGTGATTGGTTGAAAACCAACCAGCTGACTTTCATGCCTAAAATGGGACTAAAATTCACTGTCTCCTGGTGATTGACTCAAAATCATCCAGCCAGCTTCATGCCTAAGACAGGACTAGAACTCACAGTCTACTGATGATTAGACCAAAGTCACCCAGCTGTGTTTTATGTCTAAAGCAGGATGAGAACTCACAGGTTGCTGGAGATAGGTCTCGACTTACAATTGAGCCCAAAATTTCTGTTGCTAAGCAAGAAAGTTGTTTAAAATGAATTTTGCCCCATTTTACGACCTACCTTGCTCCGCTGTCAAGTGAATCACTGCAACAGTTAAGTTAGTAAAATGGTTGTTTAATGAATCTGGCTTTCCCACAGTAGAACCGATTCTTAGATGGCAGGGTCCAGCATTTGGGATTCAATCCCCCAAATGGTATTCATATCCTGCTCAAATCAACATCTCTCTAAGGTCCAAGTTTTATTTTTATTTTATTTATTTTGATTTGTCAATCACTTACAAGATAATAGGTATAAGTATACATAATTATGAATACATGAAATGGTACATATAAGAAAAATAAAAGAAACAATAGGACAGGGACGGTAGGCACATTGATACACTTATGCACGCTCCCTACAGACCTCTTAGGTGAGGTCAATAGTAGACAGTCTAAGGTTAAAGTTTTTGGGGTTTGGGGAAGAAACCACAGAGTCAGGTAGAGTATTCCAGACATTGACCACTCTGTTGCTGAAATCATATTTCCTGCAATCAAGTTTGGTGCGGTTAACCTTGAGTTTGTATCAATTGTGTGCTCTTGTGTTGTTATGGTTGAAGCTGAAGTATTCATTGACAAGTAAGTCATTGCAATGTATGATTTTATATACCATACTTAGATCAGACCGAAGACAGCGTAATTCAAGGTTTTTCAAGTCCGGTGGCATAAGGTATTCTACAACGAGTAGAGGAGTAGAGAACTCTTCTTGTGAAATATTTCTTATCAGATACGTAATGTGGGTTCCAGACTGATGAGCTGTATTTGAGTATTGGTCTAGCAAATGTTTTGTATGCTCTAGTTAGTCGTGTGATATTACCAGAGAAAAAGCTACATAGGATTAGGTTAACAACTCTTAATGCCTTTTTGGCTGTGTAGTTACAATGGGCTGTAGCACTTAGATCATTAGGAATGATTACTCCAAGGTCCTTTACAGAGCTTGGATCATCAACAAGGTCTTGACTATTCAGCATATTCATATTCAGTTCAATAGATAGCAGTCAACGCACCCAGGCACAAAGAGAGAAGGCAACAGTGTAGAATGGTAAGAACACTACTGGAGTTACAACATCATTTTTCTTTTAGAATGAGAGCTCTGCTGACTCTCTTTAAATCAGACTAACACCAGACAAACAAACAGGCAGAAAACAATACTAATTAAGGAACCATGAAAGGGGAAATCTTAGCCCCACCAAACTGACAGGGCAAGCTACTGTCTAATAATCTGCTCTGCTAGTTTGGTTTGGTTTGGTTTGGTTTGGTTTGGTGGCGGGTTTACTGCTTAGGCGAAACCTAGCTCAAAAACAGTAACTGTGAGAGGGACCTTGGAGTTCCAGTGAACGATCACTTAAACATGAGCCAGCCAAAAAAGTTAATGCAATCCTTGGTTGTATAAACAGAGGCATAGAAGCAAAATCACGGGAAGTATTAGTACCACTTTTATAATAAACCTTAGTAAAACCACACCTGCATCCATTTTGGTCACCACATTACAAAAAAGATGTTGAGGCTTAGTAAAAAAATGCCAAGAAGTGCAACTAAGATGATTAAAAGCCTGTGGGTTAAAACATATCAAGAACGATTGCAGGATTTGGGTTTGGAAGGACTAGGGTGGACATGATAGCAGTATTCCAGTATTTGAGAGGCTGCCACAAAGAAGAGGGGGGTTAATTATTCTCCAAAGCATCAAAAGGCAAGATAAGAAACCATGGATGGAAACTAATCAAGTTGAGAAGCAATCTGGAATTAAGGAGAAACATCCTAACAGTGAGAACAATTGATCAGTGGAAGGAGTTGCCCTCAGAAGTTGTGGATGCTTAATAACTTGAGATTTTTAAGAGACTGGACAGCCACTTGTCTGAAATGGTGTAGTGTATGAGCAGCAGGTTAGACTAGATGGAAGATCTCCCTTCGTACCTATCCTATCCTGTCGTATCCTATTCTTCTTAATATAAATACTGCACAAATACTACATATAAATACTGCACACCGCACACTACCTCACACTAATTTATCTGTATATCTATTGATGGATAATTTGACTGAAAGCTAAGCTTTCAGGAATTTGTTAGATCCGAGGTGCCCAATCTTGGCAATGTTAAACATCTATGGACTTCAACTCTCAGAATTTCCCCAGCTAGCCAACCAGCCAACTTCCTTGTTTTAAAATTCCAACTTTTAAATTTACCACAGAGATCACAATTTTCATGTTTTGGGCAGAGTGAAATAAACATCAAATATTTACTCCTTCTCAAAAAAATATACTCACCAAGATTATTTAATATTCCTTATTTGCTACATGAATATATCCCTGTGGCTCCCAGTTGATTCCCTATATTTTTCAACATGTTTTTGAGATATTCCTGTCTTTTCAGGGCGACTGGTTAGTTAGTTGTTAGTTAGTTAGTTTACTTTATTGTCATTGCACCTCATACAACGAAATTAAATACCATTTTCAATGTACATTATGACTGAAAATAAACAGAAACACATATCCTTCACATTGACTATCTTGCAAATGATTATTTATAATCATTGTAAGATGTGCTTTCTCACAATCAGGTATATCGATATATCTGCCTAAATTAATCCTTTCTCCTTCTGTAACTAATCCTCAAACCAGGGATTTTAGCGTCAATGGCTATCATTTGTCCTGGGCTCAAGGCATCCTACAGTGCAATCTGAATGGCTAATTTAACTTTATAGCACCTTCTAACACCCCTGCGAGTTTAGCTGATGCTTGGGAGGGCCTGTTTATCTGGTGAATTTAACCTTTTGCATTGTCTAAATAGAGTTTATGTTGTCTTTCTCTTTCCTTTTGCAATCACTTCTTCCCCAATCTTTTCCTTTGGAAAAGAAAACAAGAAAAGCTATAGTTAAGTCTTTAGTGACTTACAACCATTCGTTTAGTTCAAAGTTAGAACGGTACTGAAAAAAGTGACTTATGACCACTTTTCACACTTATGATTGTTGCAGCCTCTCTTTGGTTGTGGGATCAAAATTTGGATGCTTGGCAACTGGCATCTATTTATGACAATTGCAATATCCCAGGGTTATGTGATCACCATTTGAAAAGCAAAGTCAATGGGGAAGCCAGATTAACTTAACGACCGTGTTACCAACTTAACAACTCCAGCGATTCATTTAACAACTGTGGCAAGAAACATCGTAAAATGAGGCAAAGCTCACTTAACAAATGTCTCACTTAGCAATGGAAATTTTGGGCTCAATTGTGCTCGTAAGTTGAGGACTACCTGAAGATATTACTACCAGTAGTGGTACTTTGAATGCTGCTGAGTTTTAGATGCATGAAAGATAAAACAACAACTGCTATTAATGTTTATGGATATATTTTGTCGGAGAAGATCACCCATATAACTAAATCAAACATGTAGGGAAAATACAGTATTAAAGCCTAGCAAAAAAGGGAAGTATTAGCTCTAAATAAGGTGGAAAAAGTGAATATCTACATATAGGTAGTCCTTCATTTGTGACTACCATTGGGACCAAAATTTCCTTCTCTCAGCATTGTTAAGTGAATAATACCTGAATTTACAACCTTTTTTTGTCATGGTTGTTAAACAAATCACTGCACTTGCTAAATGAATCATGCAGTCGTTAAATGAATCCAGATTCCTGCATTCACTTTGCTTGTCAGAAGCCAGGTTGGATGGTCACAAATGGTGAAGATATGACCTTGGGACACTGCAATCATTGCAAATCCATGCCATTTAACAATCATCTGAATTTTAAATATATGAGTGTGGGAATGCAGTGATAATCACACTTGCAAGAATCAGTTGTAAGTCACTTTTTCTACTGCTGTTGTCAATTCAATGAGTTACTAAACAAATTTTATAGTACATAGGTCCTGCAGCAGTGATCACATACTAATAAAAATGACCAAACTCTTTGATCAGGCATTCCTTACTGAATCTTAAGGCAAAGTCAAAAAAATGTCACCGCCTTATCTGGGGTGTTGGTTTTTTTCTTTTATATTTTTCATCTCGCCTTTATTATTTTAATAAACTAAGATGGCGAACATGCCTAATACTTCCTCCTACTCCTCTTTTCCGCACAACAACCCTGTGAGGTAATTTGGGCTGAGAGAAAGAGTGATTGGCCCAAAGTCACCCACAGTTTTTCAGGCCTATGGTGGGATTAAAGTCTTCTGGGGATTGGCCCAAAGTCACCCAATCAGTTTAGATATCTAAGTTGGAACTAGAACTCACAATCTCCTGGTTTCCGGCCTGGTGCCTTAACCACTAAACTGGTTCTTCCAGATCTCTCTCACCAGATGCTGAGTGGAAGCAAAATACAGAATACATTCTGCAAAATGTCATATTTGTTCTTTTGTGTTTATTTGCTTAATTTATATAAGACATTGATATCTCTTCAGAAGTTGTGGGCGCTCCAGGCTTTTAAGAAGAGACTGGACAAACTATTTGTCTGAAATGGTATAGGGCTGTGATGGTGAACCTATGGCACGCATGCCACAGATGGCACGCAGAGCCATTTGTGCCGGCATGCAAGCCGCAGGCAAACTTACCTCAATGCACATGCACGTGCCTCACAGCTGATTTGCGGCTAGTTTGAGGCCTTTTTTGGCCTCCCAGAGGCTTGAAAAAAGCCTCTGCAGGACAAATAGGCCCGTTTTGTCAGGTAAGGTTGTACAGGTAAGGGGGGGGCAGTGTGGGGAGGCATGGGGGGATTGCATGCAGGGGGCGTGGGGTGTGCGCATTGCCTCCTGGGTGCTGGCATGTAAGTGTGCGTGCATGAGCCCAAAAAGGTTAGCCACCACTGGTATAGGGTTTTCTACTGAAGAGGGAGTTAGACTAGAAGATCTCCAAGGTCCCTTCCAACTCTAATGATGTTCTATGTTCCATGTTCTTCTCTTCCCATCTCACCTTTGTGGAAGTTTCTTTCATCTATTTCATGCTTCTGATGAAACATACATTAAGGTTCTGCCATCCAGCATTCTTCAACGTATTGCTTATGGCAATCAGACATTGCCCCTCGTTCAACAGGTGTGTCGAGGTAGGTATGGAATGATTCATTGCAGAGGTGTTTAGCTTGGTTAAAAATAAATGTCCCTTCAGAGATCACCATGGGATGTCATACTAGCCAACACATTAAGCAGATCAGAAATAATTAACCAAGGAGCCCATCTGAGAAACAAAACCTCTATTATTAGTTCTGGGATTCCAGGGTGATTTGTTATAAACTGCCATATCCCACCCACCAAAAATGCAGGTCTGTCTGTTTTAGAAGTCTGCCATCTCTGCTAACATTTGGGAAAGCCTCAAAGAAAGCAAAATAACATCACTTTGGGAAAGGATCATCAGATGTGTTTAAGCAGCTATTTGGATCAGGGCAGTCTGTGAGTCTCTGCAGAAGTTTGCTGGCTTTGTCCAGATGATGAAGTTCAAGCCACAAACTTCACCCCTTCACATGTGCATGAGATGACCCCAAGGTGCTGCAACCCTTTCACAAATACATGCCAAGTTCCAGAATTTTCATCCTGAGTCCAATGGTTATAAATGCAACGACTACAGGTAGACCTTGACTTAGGACCACGGTTGAGCCCAAAATGTATGCCGCTAAGTGAGCCATTAATTACATGAGTTTTGCCCCATTTTACCACCTTTCTTGCCACAGTGAATCATTGCAGTTGATGTGTTAGTAGCATGGCTATTAAGTGAATCTGGCTTCCCCATTGAATTGGCTTGTCAGAAGTTTGCAAAAGCGGATCACATGACGCTGTGACACTGCAACCATCATAAATATGAACCAGTTGCCATGCCTCTGAATTTTGATCACGTGACTGTGGGGATGCTGCCATGGTCATAACTGTGATAAATGGTCATAACTGTGATAAATGGTCATAAGTCACTTTTTCCAGTGTTTTTGTTACTTTGAATGGTGACTAAATGAACTATTGTTAAATTAAGGATTACCTGTAGTTGTAAATCATGTTATTCGGTGCCATTGTACCTTCAAACAGTTGCTGGATAAATAGTTATTATAAGTTGAGGACTACCTGTATGCCAATCCTAGATTGAGAAAAAGGTGAAGAGGAACAACCTCATCAGTTGCTACCTGGTAAACAGGACTGCGCTTATTTTTAAAAACAAGACTTTCTCATGATCTTTGATCTCCAAAATTCCTTCCAAAACTTCCATTCTATTATTCTATCCCAACACTTTTAGGAATCATCAAAGATTTACCACAAACATGCCCATCACAAACTCTCAAACTTTTCAGTGTTCCCTATCCCTGGTTCAGTTATGTACATTGCTTGTAGTAGCCATCCATTAAAACAGAGGGGTAATATTTCATTTTTATTGAATGCCACTTTCTCCTGAGTTTAATTTTCTGGGGTTTGTACGCTGGCAGACAGCCAGGGTAGCATAAAGGTCAGGACTAGCCTCTTTTATCTTTCTCTTTTTTGCCTCCCTTTGTCTCCAACGTGGCCTCCCCTCCCAAAATATTATTCCACTCTGTGCAAAGGAGATATGCTGCAATTGCCAGACGTTGGGATGGCTTACTTGAAAAGGGATTTGGAAATTAAGCTAAGGGCTGCACAGAAGTACAAGTACTCCTCGAGTTACGACCGCCACTGAGCCCCAAATTTATGTTGTCGAGTGAAAAATTTGTTAAGCAGGTTTGCCCCGTTTTACAACTTTTCCTGCCATCATCGTTAAGTGAATCATTGCATTTGTTAAGTTAGTAATATGGTTGTTAAGTGAATCTGGATTCCCCATTGGCTTTGCTTGTCAGAAGGTTGCAAAAGCTGGTCACAGGACCCCAGGATACTTCAGCCATCATAATAAATATGAAACCGTTGACGAGCATCTGAATTTTGATCATGTGACCATAGAGATGCTGCAACAGTTGTAAGTGTGAAAAACTGTCCTAAGTCACTTTTTTCCAGACAAGAATTGAGCATAGAAACCTCTCCGCTAATCAGGGCTCATCGTAAGGGGTACATCACCCCCACCCCTCACTTTTGCAAAATACAAATGTCTTTATTCCCTCCCCATCCTCCAACATCCCAAAAGCAACCCACAACCATCTGGTCCAATTCCCATGACAGGAGGGCTGTGCATACAGACCTGCTAGTTCTCCCTGTGGTAAAACCACTATTTCAGTTTGGTCCAGTGGTTAAGGCACCAGGCTAGAAAGCGGGAGGCTGTGAGTTCAAGTGCTGCATTTGCGATGAAAGCCAGCTGGGGGATTCTGGACCAATCACCAGGAGACTGAGAGTTCTAGTCCCGCCTTAGGCATGAAAGCCAGCTACATGACCTTGGGCCCTCGCTCTCTCTCTCTCTTTCTTTCTCTCTCTCAGCCCAATCCACCTCACAGGGTTGTTGTTGTAGGGAAAATAGGAGGAAAAAGGTGTGCTGGATATTTGTAAAAACAATAAAGGCAGGATATAAATTAAATAAATATTAAATAAAACCACACCAGGCAGGTAGTCCTCAACTTTACAAACATTCATATAAAAACTGTTCGAAGTTACAGTGGTAGTGAAAAGAGAGACTTAACGACTGGTCCTTGCACTTGCAACATGCAGCATTCCCCATGGTCATGTGATCAAAATTTGGGTGCTTGGCAACTGGCATCTATGGTATTTATGATGGTTGCAGCATCCCGGGGTCATGTGATCTCCATTTGCGACCTTTCTAATTGGCAATTAGAAACTGTGTGATTCATTTAGCAACTGTCATGATTCGCTTAAGAGCTGTGGCAAAAAAAACCCCCACAAAATTAGGCACAACACACTTAACAAGTCCCTTGTTTAGCGACAGAAACGTCGGTCCCAATTGTGGTTGTAATTCGAGGACTACCTATGCCCAGCAATGGTATCAAGTGGCCATCAGGAATAATGGTTCATAATGCCTTCCTGAGGAGATCTAATCCTCCATCTGTTAATGAGGATCTCCCAACTTGGCAACAGAATTCCTCAGCCAGCCATACTCCTGGGGAATTCTGGGAGTTGGAAGTCCACAAAACTTAAATTTGCCAAGTTTGGAGGGGAGGCCTCAGTCCTAGACTTCACTGCATGGCGTTCCATTTAAGACAGGGGTGGGCAACTATGGGCCCTTTAGCACCTGTGGACTTCAGCTCCCAGAATTCCTCAGCCATGGCTGGCTGAGGAATTCTGGGAGTTGAAGTCCACAGGTAGTAAAGGGGGGCACATACTGAGCTAGGATCTATGGCTGTTTGCATAGACCCAACCTTACACGGTCAAAGGTCTCAAGAGGCTTTCTTCTGAAGAGGTCTTTTCACTCCATGTTTTCCCATCCCTTCTAATGGAAGGACACCCTTTGAAAAATGGACTCTGGCCAGGAGAAGTGAACGTCGCAGACAGGAACAGGGTAAACATTGCTCAAGTGGAAATCTTGTCACCACATTCTTGAACTGTATTTCTAAACTCATGCAAAGGGTAGCCAGGCAGGGGCAGGTCAGAAGAAGCATTGTTTGAACAATGGGAGGGAATATCATAAGAACAAAAGAAAGCTGGCCTTTCATTTTCCCTTTTTTAAAAAAAAACAGAAATACAAATAAAATGAGTATTTCATTTTGCCCCTCCTCTCCAGTCCAGGCATAGAGATTTGCCTTCGAAACTGAATGTTTGAGGGACCTTAGTTGCTAAATGAAGAAAAATCCTTAAAAGCAGAAAGTTTTAATGGCCCGCAGGTAGTCCTCAACTTATGGCCGTGACAGAGCCCAAAATTTCCATTGTATGTCATGACGGTCATAAACTGAGGCACCTGCATCAACCAATCCGATTTTATGACATTTTTTGTGGCAGTCGTTAAGCAAACACCACAGTGGAAAAGCAAAAACACCGCAGCTGTTAAGTGAATGCTGAGGTTGTTAAGTGAAACCATTGACCACAAGGGGCATTTTTGGCTGGAAACTGGAAGTAAATGCTGGTTTCCAGCAAAAAAAATAAAAAAATAAATAGCAGTCACGTGATTGGCAGGATTTCAGAAACAACCGTAAATGCAGGCCGGTTGCCAGGTGCCCAAAATGTGATCATGTGACTGTGAGATGGCGGGATGGACTGCCATAACTTCAAATCCAGATCATAAATATATTTTGGACAGTGGTGGTATTCAATTTTTTTTACTACCGGTTCTGTGAGTGTGGCTTGGTGGGCATGGTGTGGCTTGGTGAGTGTGGCGTGGTTTGGTGGTTGTGACATGGCTTGGTGCATGTGGCTTCGTGGGTGTGGCTTGGTGCTATGGCAGGTGCCATGGCAGGGGAAGGATACTGCAAAATCCCTATTCCCTCCCCACTAACCTGCTTTCCAGCTCTGTTCTCCTGTGCAGGGCAACAAAAGAAGATCCAGCCAATCAGCTGGGACTTGGGAGGGAGAGAAGAGATGGGGGCGGGGCCAGTTAGAGGTGGTATTTGCCGGTTCTCCGAATGACTCAAAATTTCCGCTATCAGTTCTCCAGAACTGGTCAGAACTGGCTGAATACCACGTCTGCTTTTGGGGGAATCCATTGTAACTTCGAATAGTCAATAAGCGACTAGTTGTAATGACTATATTTTGCTCTATTTACTTCATGATTTATCATTATTTCATTATCATATTTCTATGCCCATGATCAAAAACGACTTATACAGCTGACACAGAATAAATAATACTGTCACAGGGTATAATCTGAAAACCTAACATCATTTAAAACATAAACAATATTAAAACTGCCTGTAGCTAGGGGCTTTATCCGTGAAACTCTCTTTCCAACAAGCACACAGTAATATATTTTGAAGAGTTCTTAACTGATCATTTATAGTTTTCAGTTTACACAGAGGTTTTATTTTTATTAACCCTCGGATGGAGTTGGGGAAGTGCAAATTTGTTTTTTTATCTAATTGTTTCTTCCCATTTCCTGCAGGATTTTTTTTTAAATTAACGTTTAGAACTATGCGATTATAAATGCAATTAAAAGGTGAGCAACAAGCGCCGCAATAAAAAGCAATGGGTTAAATGCAGAATTACAGAATAACAGAGTTGGAAGGGACTTTGGAGGGCTTCTAGTCCAACCCCCTGTTCAAGCAGGATTACAGATAATCAGAGTTGGAAGGGACCTTGTAGGTCATCTAGTCCAACCCCCCACCCAAGCCAGAGACCCCACACCATTTCTGACAAATGGCAGTCCAATCTCTTCTTGAAAGTCTCAAGTGATGGCACTCCCACAACTTTCGAGGGCAACTTCTGTTCCATTGTTTGATTGTTCTCACTGTCAGAAAGTTTCTCCTTGTTTCCAGGTTAAATCTCTCCTTATTCCTTGTCTGGCCTATAGGAGCTTTAGAAAATAGCTTGACCCCCTCCTCATATAGGAGACCCTATATGATTTCAGACAAGTTGCTGTCCAATCGCTTTTTAAAAACCTCCAGTCCAGGGACCCTATACCATTTCAGAATGACTTAAACACTGGGTGCTACATTTGGCTACGCCAGCCAGATAAGAAGCCAAATGTTTTATTACTACTGGATGCTTTGGGATAATGGGTGGTGCAAAGGATATTGTCTGTGCTTTATGGAGAACCTTAGCGAATGGAAACAGACAGCCTTACTGTGCAGCTGGCTTTCCCTCACTACTGCTTGAGGCAGGATGGGTGTAAAGAAATAGTCTGGGGTTCACTTCCCATTAAGCTGGGATGGCTGCAGCCAACAGCAGCTCAGCAACTTATAGCGTGTCTGTGCCAAAGAGAGTTTTACTAGAATTACTGACAGAATATAAAAGTTCATTTATGGGACCTGCCCATCTGTTTCTGACACTGGATAGCAGAGCTCGCAAATGCCTTTATGTCTCTTTCTTTCTTTTTTTCTTTTTCTTTCTTTTTTTCTGCCTGCCTTTCCTCCCTTCCTTCCCTTTCCTTCCTCCCCTTCCTCCCCTCTCTCCCTCCCTCCTTCCTTCCTTTCTCCCTCTCTGTCCTCCTTCCTTTTCTTTCTTTCTTCCTTTCCTTCCTCCCTCTGTCTTCTTTCCTTTCCTTTATTTCCTCCTTTTTCCTTTCCTTTCCTTTCCTCCCTTTCTTTCTGTCCTCCTCCCTCCCTTTCCTTTCCTCCCTCCCTCCCTCTCTTCCTCCCTCCCTGTCCTCCCCCCTCCTCCCTCCCTCCCTCTCTTTCCTTTCCTTCATCCCTCCCTCCCTCCCTCTCACCCCACTTCCCTCCTTCCCAATCTAAATTTCTGTCCAGCCTCCTTGAATACACCCAGTGAAGAAGAGATAACTATTTCATATTCAGATACCTGAAAAATTATTATGCTTGGGAGTCAGTCTGTCTGTCCTGTTCCTTCATTCCCTCCTCAAAAATTCCCTCCTTCCTTTTTCATAGTCCACTTTGTCCTTTTCTGCACGTACAGGGAGGTCTTCAACTTACAGCCGTTTGTTTAACTGATTCATATTTACAATATAACTTATACATTTGGAAAAAAATAACTTACAACCTATCCTCAAAGTTATGACCATTGCATCTCACACACACACACACACACACACACACAAGTCCATTAACAACCATGGTTAAAAATGGTCATAAAATCAGGTCCAGTCACCTGATGACACACTTTACGACTTTACTGACTTGCGATAAAAATTCTGTTCCCCGTTATGAAAGCCAACTGGGTGACTTTGGGCCAATCACCAGGAGGCTGTGCGTTCTAGTCCTACCTTAGCTATGAAAGCCAGCTGGGTGACTTTGAGCCAATCACCAGGAGGCTGTGCGTTCTAGTCCCGCCTTAGCTATGAAAGCCAGCTGGGTGACTTTGGGCCAATCACCAGGAGGCTGAGCGTTCTAGTCCCGCCTTAGCTATGAAAGTCAGTTGGGTGACTTTGGGCCAATCACCAGGAGGCTGTGAGTTCTTGTCCCGCCTTAGCCATAAAAGCTGGCTGGGTGACTTTGGGTCAATCACCAGGTGACTGTGAGTTCTAGTTCCGCCTTAGACATGAAAGCCAACTATGTGACTTTGGACCAATCACTCTTTCTCAGCCCAGCCCAGCCCACCTCGTAAGTTTGTTATTGTGGGGAAAAAAGAAGAAAGAATAAATGCTAGATATGTTTACCACTTTCAATTATAAAAATAATAAAGATGGGATAAAAAATATAATAAATTAAACAGACAGAGTTGGAAGGGACCTTGCAGGTCATCTAGTCCAATACATACACACACACACATCAAACCATGGTTAACGTATGATTATCAACCCTGACTGAACATTTGTTTTAGCTAACCTTGGTATTTCATAGCCAAAGGGAGTTTAAATTCAGGTCTATCTTCTCATTAACTATCACATATCCATAAGAGTGAAACCAGAACTGAATGCAAGCATCTCACTAAAAGCTCTTCACCCCAGATTTAAAGGCATTAAAATATCTCAGGTTATTTTTAATTTCTAAAAAAAAAATGCAAGCTGTTTTTTTTTTTAAAATCAGTTTGGAAATATGTGGTAGGCTGCATCCAAGACTGTCTGGTATAAGACCAGGTTTTCGCCTCCAAAGTCAGTGGATGAAATAAACGTTCTACTTTCCTAATATGACACTTCAGACCCGCTCCCTGCCTCAAACAAATGGATCATACAGAGACACAACAGCTGCCTATCAAAAGTGCTCAAAAATGTTAATGTCCTTTGGCTGTATGGTGAATCGTTTATGTCTATTATAAACCAGTTTATTGCGACTGCCCCTTGCCCCCCTGCAGCCATTTAAATGATGCCATAAAGCTCTAATTACCCCCAATAAAAGTCCCTAAACAACCTGTTGGCCTGGTAGAACACAATGACGGGTAAGAAAGCATAAAATAGAAACTGTAATGGGTTTAGAACCACTGAGCATTTGAATCTGGCAATCTTTTACTCCTCTGGCGTTAGGAGGAGGAAGCCACAATGGGTGCCCTCAAGTCCAATCTCACTGCCTGTCTCCCAGGATATGAAAATCTGAGATTGGAGGACCCAGAAACAGATCAACATTATTGCTTGAGCATTGGGTTGGATGAGAAGACCTCCAAGGTCAATATTGTGTGCCTGCTACTTAATCATAGAATAATAGGGTAGGAAGGGACTTTGGAGGTCTTCTCATCTAACCTAGGGGTGGGATTCAACTGGTCAGTGACTACGTTTTACACGCTGCGTGCGTGTATAAAGAAATCTTAAGCTGTGCCGCCCAGACAGCTGAAAAGTGCAGTATGCAGGTGCACATTTGAAAAGCCTCTTTTTTTCCTGCTTTTTCAACCTCAGCTGTGCTGCACATTTTTGGTCCCATGAGGCTTCCCTGAGGCCCGGGAGGCTGCGTAGCACCCCCCCCCCCGTGTGCCCCTTTTTTGCCTCCTGGGCCTTAGGGAAACCTCTTGGGTGAAGCAGTAAGACAGCGAGGGGGATCCTGGCACAGCTGATCATCAAAACAGCTGATCGTCGGGAGAAAAAGAAAAGAAAAAAGAAATACCGGTTCAGAGACGGCCAAATTAACTGCTCTAATGAAAGAAAAGAACATATCCAATTTTGTTTCTATTTGGAAATTGATTCAAGATTTTGTTCTTCAGATAGGAAAAACATAATGAAGCTTTGACTTTGGGATCTGTTGCTCGGACAAGTTTGTTGTTAAAAAAAATGGCTAGTGCATATTAAGTACTAAAAGCAAACAGTTGAGGCTGTAATGTTATTATTTTATTCAATTGCACTGAAAAGTGTTGGAAGTCAATGCTTTTCTTTTTTTCTTTTTGCTCCCTTTTCCCCTATACTTCTTTCTCCCTCTTTTTTCCTTCCCACTTTTCCCGCTATTTTCATTTATATTTTTATATTCTCATAAGTTTATTAAAAATATTGAGTAAACAAAAAAAGAGAAAGATGGCTGGGTAGATCACCATTGGGAAGCTCCTAGTCCTCTTATCTGAAAATTTTTTTTGGCTAACGCTGGTGTCCCTGAGCTATTATTTAATTATTTATATTTATTTATATTTTATGAAATTCCTATATTGCCCATCACACTTGCATATATCTGGGTGTTTCTAATTTTCTAACTGGTCTGTTTTGAAGAAGAAAAAAGAGCATACTTTAGATTTCTTTAGAAAATCCCATCTCTCTTATTTTATACAGGTAGTCCTCGATTTATGACCAGAATTGAGCCCAAATGTTCTGTTGCTAAGCAAGACAGTTGTTGAGTGAATTTTATGCCCTTTCTTGCCACAGTTGCTAAAATAATCGCTACAGTTGTTAAGTTAGTAACACTGTTAAGTGAATCTGGCTTCCGCACTGACAGTTTGTTAGAAGGTTGCAAAAGGGGATCACATGACCCCGGGACACTACAACTGTCATAAATATGAGTCAGTTGGCAAGCATCTGAATTCTGATCATGTGTCCATGGGGATGCTGCCATGGTCATAAATATGAAAAATGGTCATAACCATAAGTCGCTTTTTTCAGTGCTGTTGTAACTTTGAACGGCCACTAAATGAGCTGTTGTAAATCGAGGACTACCTATACCACAGAGGTGGTATTCAGCAGGTTCTGACCGGTTCTGGAGAACCCGTAGCGGAAATGTTGAGTAGTTCAGAGAACCAGCAAATCCCACCTCTGACTGGCCCTGCCCCCATCTCTTCTCTGCCTCCCGAGTCCCAGCTAATTGGCTGGGTCTTTTTTGGTTGCCCTGCACAGGAGAATGGAGCTGGAAAGCAGGTTAGTGGGGTGGGGGGGAATGGAGATTTTACAGTATCCTTCCCCTGCCATGCCCATCAAGCCATGTCCACCAAGCTACACCCACTGACCCAGTAGTACAAATTTTTGAATCCCACCACTGCACTGCACATAGAAAGCAGATCACTGAAATGAGAAGATTTGTAAGGACAAAGGTGCACAACGCATTAAAAATCAGAGCTGGACAATTCAGTTCAAATCAAGGACATCTCAGATTATCAAGAGAGATTGAGAGAACAACAATTTACAGAAGGCCTGATGCCAATCTTAAAGCTTGTCTGAATTCATAAATAACAAAGACCGTTGAATAGGATTCACAAAAGCAGACTCTGCAGATGACGTCGACTGTGATTGGCAAAAGCAGGTGGGCAAGTAAGTGGGTTCATTTTGTAAAGGTGCAACAAATCTCTTTGTTCTTTCATAAGCTCTTCGGCAAGCTCATTTGGCTTTCCACAAGGCATTATTTTCTCAATTGCTTTCACATCATCATCCTTGCAATTAATCCTGTTATGTCCAACCATTGGAGAAACCTCTCAACACCTGAGAGGGCATGCTAGCAATGGCTCAGTTGGAAAGCCGACAGTCCAGGTTTGAGACCCGAGCTCCAGACAATGAATAAGTTCCCATTCCTTGCTCCAGTTCCTGCCCACCAAGTGGTTCGAAAGCATGCAAATGGGAGTAGATAAATAGGTACCACTTCGGTGGGAAGGTAACAGCGTTCTGTGCGCCTTTGACATATAAACCATGCTGGCCACATGACTATAGAAATTTCCTTCGGACAATGCCTGGACAGGGAACACCTTTTCCTTTACATTACTCAATACTTGAGTTTCTCAACCTCAGCCAACTCCCAGGAATTCTGGGAGTTGTAGTCCACACGTTCAAGTTGCTGAAGTTGAGAAACAATGCTTTAAGCTGTGGATGGTATGGCTCAAACACCATTACCGACCCCCTTGAGAAAGAAGTATTAAGGCATTTGGAAGAACCTCAAGGATTGTAAAAACAATCACACTGGAGATCCTGAAAGTAGCCGGGTGGGGACTCAATAGCCACAGAATGAAAAATCAAGTGGGAGAAGGAAACTACAATATAAAGCAATGGGGAGCAGCCATATTCTACCAGTCTGGAATTTATATCATGGCAACTGGACTTCTTAATGAAAAGAAGGACTAGGGAGACATTATAGCAGTGTTCCAATATTTGAGGGGCTGCCACAAAGAAGAGTCAAGCTATCCTTCAAAGCCCCTGAAGGCAGGACAAGAAGTAATGGATGGGGACTAAACCAGGAGAAAAGCAAGCTAGAACTAAGGAGAAATTTCCTGACAGTGAGAACAATGACCCAGTGGGACAACTTGCCTCCAGAAGTTGTGAATGCTCCAACACTGAGACTTTTAAGAAGAGATTGGACAATCCTTTGTCTGAAATGGTATAGTGTTGTTTCCTGCTTGAGCAGAGGGTTGGACTAGAACCCTTTCCAAGGCCCTTTCCAACCTATTCTGTTATTCTGTAAATCAAGGACTACCTGCAGTTTTAACAATGTCCAGACAAGCTAGCCAATGTGACCCACAAGCTGATTTGTTAGAAAGCTCTTCCTATTTTTTTTTTTTTGAAACCGATGCATTTAAAACATATAAAATATGTAGTAGGATTGCATATAGTGATAAATAGTGTACATAAAGGCACCAGATGCCGCAAGTTATCTTAAGTTAGATCTGCACTATTAGCTTTGAACCTCTGGATTTTCAGCTGCCTGTCTGTAAAACCAAGTCAATAATGTACTGTGGTGGTTGGGATAATAAATACAATAAAGATGGCCAGATTGATTGCCTTTGCAATAAATAAATGACGACCTTTCCCACCCCCCCCCCCAATGTTCTGGAGGATGCTACAAAAATGTATTAAGTATATATACTATAACAATAAAAAAAAAAGTCCTCCAAGGTTTCTTCTCTGATTAAAATCTTTCTGTGTCCTGCCAATGCAGAGAAGTTTTAATACGTTGCAATTGTTTGGAACGTAAGTGGGCGGAGAGTCTTCTGCCAACCGACTGTTTGAGGCACGCTATTAAACAGTTAAGGAATTTAGTGCTCTAGACAAAAAAAAAAAAAACCCTACAAAACCAGTGCAAGGACAGTTCAAATCCCAGCATGGGGAATCATCAGTGGGGTCAGAAAACAGCTGGTGTGGGGAGATGAAATTCAGCTTAGCCTCCCTCCCCCTTCAATCAACCCTGCCTCACATGGTGCATATGAGGATAATCTTAACAGAATAACAGAGTTGGAAGGGACCTTGGAGGTCTTCTAATCCAACCCCTTGCTCAAGCAGGAAACACTATGCCATTCCAGACAAATGATTGTCCAATCTCTTCTTTAAAAACTTCCAGAGTTGGAGCATTCACAACTTCTGCAGGCAAGTCACTCCATTGATCGATTGTTTGGTCAGGAAACGTCTCCTTAGTTCTAAGTTTCTTCTCTCCTTGATTAGTTTCCATCTGTTGTTTTTTGTCCTCAGGTGCTTTGGAGAATAGCTTGACTCCCTCTTCTTTGGGGCAGCCCCTCAAATATTTGAACACCGCTATCGGGTCACCACCCCTAGTTTTTCTTTTCACTAGACTAGACAAATCCAATTTCTGCAACTGTTCTTTATATGTTTTAGCCTTCCGGTCCCTAATCATCTTTGTTATTCTTCTTAAAGCTGGGGGAATTCCCAATGATGATACTGAAAAAGTGGCTTTCAGAGCATCTACACTGAACCCCATATTTTCTGCAAAGGAAATTGTGCAAGCATATTTCAAAGAATTAGCCTTGCAATTTAGAGCATTAAGTCAAGGGTCTGTCCTATATATTCATCCTGTCTCACGGGGATTTAATGGATCTATTTATTTGCAGCCTTTTTCTTGTGTGTTTGTATAAAGAAAAAGTTTTTTAAAAGTGTACCAAAGTTAGGAATTAAGGAAAATTGCCCATCATTCTACACATTTGATTCTAAAATGAACGTTTGAATGCCCCTCATGACAAGATACACATTTTCACATGCAATGCACATTTGTGTTATTTGTCTATCTGTGTGTAGGTATCAGAGGTCTAACAGTCACTAGATGCAATATTAAACTGGATAAATCAATGGTCCTTTTGCATAATATAAGGCAATAAAGAATGTCCTCATTTCTCAGAAATAGACCATAGTAATGGCTAATATTTTCCTTGCAATGTTTATAGTATTTCTAACCTTCAGTTGACTCTCAAGAGGTCAACAACTCTTTTGCAAACCAATTTTTTTTTTTTTTTTTGTATAGTCAGTGGCAAAGGATAGATGTCTGGTGACTCAAGGTCTAAGGTAGAACATGTGAAGTGTTAATAGCACTCTCGAATGCCTTGATAAGGCCACACTTGGAATACTGAATCCAGTTTTGGTCATCATGATGTAAAAAAGATATTGAGAACTTGAGACACTGGAAAGAGTGCAGAGAAGAGCAACGAAGATAATTCGGGGACTGGAGACTAAAACATGAAGAATGGTTGCAGAAACTGGGTATGTCTAATTTAATGAAAAGAAGGACTACGGATGACATGATAGCAGCGTTCCAACATTTAAGGGGCTTCCATGAAGAAGTGGGGAGGTCAACCTATTGACCTATTGAAAGCACCTGAATGCAGAATAAGACACAATGGACAGAAACTCATCAATGAGAGAAGCAACCTAGAAGTAAGGAGGAATTTCTTGACAGAACAATTAACCAGTGGAATGACTGGTTGTCTCCAGACCTTTTGGGTGCTTTAGCACTGGAGATTTTTAAGAAAGAAATTGTACAAGCATTTGTCTGAAATGGTATAGGTGAGCTGGGGGTTGGACTAGAAGACCTCCAAGGTCCCTTCCAACTTTGCTATTCTGTTATTCCGCTAAACTATAAAGGAGAGAAAGGGGGACATGGGCCCAAAGGCCTAATCTTAATGCCCTTTTCTACCCCCTCTGAATCAAATGGATGTTGGTTAGCACAATCCCTGCAGCCTCTAATAGAGAAGACAAAAGGACATCCTAGGATAACTCCATAGATGCTGAAGGAAGGCAGAAGGCACATCAAAGGTACCCAGGATGCTTCAAAAGGCCCATTTTAATTGTCCATTAAGGATGCACAACTGGGGAGAGGAGCAAAACAAATCCATGACAACCCCCAGACGCCATGCTGGTGTATTATTGTAATGCCAAGCGGGAGAAACACTGAAAACAGCTGATATTTTGCTGACAATAAGTTCGTAGGGCATCTTGTAAGCAATCAGACCTCGACAGAAGGGAGCAGGCTCCCCACTCAGGCCCTAGCATTGTCAGGACATTACACCTCAAGGGTCACCTCGTGGTCAGTGGGAAGAGGGAAGACAAGGGCTTGGAAAGTACATTCAGATGTTTATGTGGCTCCTCTAAATGAGCCAGGCTGACTTTTGTCTCCATTTGCCAGATCCCCGATAAATCACAAGGCCTGTTTGTTCACTTGGAAAAGGTCTTGCTAAGAGTTTAGGATCTGGATTTCCTAGCTTGTCCCAAAGGTGCTTTTCCAAAAGGAAACTGGACGTGTTTTTTTCTTGAAAATGTTTCATTTCTCATCCAAGAAGCTTCTCAAGAACTGAAGAAGCTTTTTGGATGAGAAATGAAATGTTTTCAAGGAAAGAAAATCCAAGAAAAGTCTAACTGAAAGGCACAATTGGGACAACTATGACCTGGATGATTGAGAATCTCCATAGATTCATTTTTTTTCTTGCCATGTGCATTTATACATTCAAACTAGATTGTGTTGTTACTCTGTGTCATATAATATAAGTGGGCATATGTATATTTATTTATTTATTTATATTTTTCTCATGTTTATGTAGTATATGTTGGAGGTGCTGACCCTTTGAAAGCTGTATGCAATGAAATTTCATTTTAATGTATGCCAATTACATTTAAAGTGACAATAAAAGTTATTCTAAGTCTTTTAAGATATTTCCTAGGTTCTTCTTCTGTTTTTCCAGAAGAAGGTATCTCTTGGAGAAGAAAATTAAGATTGGCTTAGAGTCATGGCTTCTAGACGTCTGGTTGGGATCTGCAACCCAACAAGACAGACACAGACTTCAGAGGATAATTAGGACTGCAGAAAAAACAATTACTGCCAACCTGCCTTCCATCGAGGACCTGTATACTGCATAGAGTCAAAAAGAGGGCTGTGAAAATATTTACAGACTCCTCACATCTCAGACATAAACTGTTTCAACTCCTTCCCTCAAAATGACGCTATAGAGCACTGCACACCAGAACAACTAGACACAAGGACAGTTTTTTCCTGAATGCCATCACTCTGCTAAACAAATAATTCCCTCAAAACTGTTCAACTATTTACAAAGTCTGCACTACTATTACTGTTAATCTTTCCATCACTCCTTATCACCCACCCCCTCCCACTTATGACTGTGTGACTATAACTTTGTCGCTTGTATCCTTACGATTTATATGGACTTTTTCCTAGTATGATTTTATTGCTTATTGTACCCTATGACTATCACTAAGTGTTATACCTTATGATTTTTGACTCTTGATGAATGTATCTTTGCTTTTATGTACACTGAGAGCATTTGCACCAAGACAAATTCCTTGGGTGTCCAATCACACTTGGCCAATAAACTATTCTATTCTATTCTATTCTATTCTATTCTAGTGTCTGGTATACAGAGGTATATGTCTGAACACAACAGCAATTTTCCTAACACATCTCTGCCTTAAAAAACAACTACTGTCTTGAATTTTCAATCACTGGAACACCAAGAAAAATAACCATAGACACATCATGCATTCAAATACTGAGAGGCAATAGAAAGTTAGAAACTTTTGATATAACAAACAATTTAAAAAACAGTAATAAAATGTCTGGATTAAGGAGAGCAGTAACAAACCAACTGCATATACTTTGCATGCAAGAAAGTCTGAATTCTATTTTGTGACTAAGAGTTGATACCTATTTCCCCTGCCCCTCTGCCTTGTTCTTTTTTTTTGCGCATTGTCCTCTCCAAAATTATAAAATTCACTTGTTTTATTGAAAATAAGTTATTCTGGACACCTTTTTTTAACTGAAAAGCAAAATACAAATCTTGGAAAAAGAATAACGACCCCCAACATTTTGGAAAACAGCTACTAAAGTTAGTCCTTGACTTATGACCACAAGTGGAATCAGAATTTCCATTGCGAAGCAAAGCAGTTCTACCTTTGCTTGTCAGAAACCAGGTGGAAAAGTCTCAAATGGTGAACACGTGACCCTGGGATGTTGCAACAGTCATAAAACCAAGCCAGTTGCCAAGTGCCCACATTTTGACGTGAATATGGGGATGGTGCAAAGCAGAGGTGGTATTCAGCAGGTTGTGACCAGTCTTGGAGAGCCGGTAGCGGAAATTTTGAATAGTTTGGAGAATCGGCAAATATCACCTCTGACTGGCCCCGCCAACCCCATCTCTTCTCTGCCTCCCATTGAGTCCAAGCTGATTGGCTGGGTCTTCTTTGGTTGCCCTGCACAGGAGGATGGAGCTGGAAAGCAGGTTAGTGGGATGGGGAGGGAATGGGGATTTTGCAGTATTCTTCTCCTGCCATGCCGACCAAGCCACAGAACCGGTAGTAAAAAAGCTTGAATCCCACCACTGGTGCAAAGGTTGCAGAAGGACGGGGTCCGTCTGTACTCATTATTAATATTAATATCAAGGGCCTTTTCACTTAACAAGTTACTAATTTAACAGCGGCAGTGATTCACTTAACAATTGTGGCAAGAAAAGTGGGCAAAAATCACTTAACAAACGTCTCACTTGGCAATATGAATGTTGGGCTCAATTGGGGTCATAAATTAAGGACTAAATTTTCAGGCAGCATCCCTTCCAGGAACTCCGCATCCCTTCTAGCCTGTCTGGTGGTCTCCCCTTCCAACGTGGCTTGCATGCCTGGCCTTTCCCTCCACCCCCTTTTAAAGAGGGTAGGGCCACCCGGGATGCTTCATTGTTGAAGGAGTCAGTTGTGAAAGCCGACATGAAAAGGCTGGTGACCCCACACTGACCCCCTTGTGCCCCCAAGTGCTTGTCCGAGGGCTAGTTTTCTTTTGCTCAGGGACTTTGGTGTGTAGATTACAGGTAGAAGAACAATGCAGATTGTTCTCGGCAACAATGCTGGGTGCTCCATGCCACTCCCTGCAGATAGCTTCTCTCCAGATTAAGCTAAATTCTGCCTTTGTCCTTTTTATTGTATCTAATTCAGCTGTGCCAACGTGCCTTTCAGACAAGGCTCTTTGGGTCTAACAGAGAAAATAGTTACCGTTCATACAGGACCCTCCGGTTAATTTCAAGAAATACTTACGCCAAGAGAATAAAAAAAGATTTTATTCCAACAGGGACATAAACAGAAGCATAGAATCAAAACCACACAAAGTATTAGTACCGCTTTATCAAGCCTTAGTAATAAGACCACACCTGGAATACTGCATCCAGTTTTGGTCACCACGTTACCAAAAATGTGTGTGTCGGGGGGGTGGGGGATTGTTGAGACTTTGGAAAATGTGCAAAGGAGAGCAACTAAGGTAATTGCAGACCTGGAGATTAAACCATATGAAGAACGGTTGCAGGATTTGGGCTTGGCTAGTCTAGAGAAAAAAAGGACTAGGGGGGACACGATACCAGCATTCCAGTATTTGAGGGGCTTCCATAAAGAGGGTGGTCAAATTTCCAAACCACCCAAGAAACAATGGATGGAAACCAATCAAGAAGAGAAGCAACCTGGAATTGAGTTGAGGACAATTAACCAGTGGAACAGCTGGCCACCAGAAGTTGTACGTGCTTCATCACTGGAGGTTTTTAAGAAGGGACTGGACAGTCACTTGCCTGAAATGCTTTAGGATCTCCTGCTTGAGCATAGGGCTGGACTAGAAGACCTCCAAGGTCCCTTTCAATATGATTGTCTCAAAGGTGCTTTCTCAGAAGGCAGCTGGATTTTCTTTGCTTTTCTTTGAAGACATTTCACTTCTCACTTATTTATTTTTTTGTTTATTTATTGGAATTTGTCAAACAAAAACGGGAACCAGAATAAGAGAATAAAAATACAATGACAAGGACCTCAGCTTCTTCAGATGAGAAGAGAAGAAGAAGCTTCTTGGATGAGCAGCGAAACGTCTTCAAGAAAAAAAAAGGAAGTCCATCTTCAAGACAACCATGACCAGGATGACTGAGAATCTCCATAAACACTCATCCTTGATTATTGTATTGATTTAAACTTCTGGCTTTGTCCACAACAGTAAATCATAGCATAGAATACACGCCAAGGTATAAAACAAGGTAATCACAAGGAATATAATGTACACTTAGCATGCTATGTGAATGTAACCACTAATATTTAATTGATCTGATTGAACCTATTGGGTGTGAATGTAGCCACTTTGTTCCCACAGCACATTTGAACCGAGACAATGTGCTGTAGACAATGGTACTCACAGTAGACCTTTAAAAAAAAGCTAAAATGGCAATTATGACCAGGGACAGTGCCCAAATTCTGATCGTGTGACTGTGGCGATGTTGCAAAAGGCGTAAATGTGAGGACCTGTTGTAAGTCTTTTTTTTTTTCAGTGTCACTGTAACTTTGGTCATTAAACAAATGGTTGTAACTTGAGACCTACCTACAATCAAAGCCCACCCCTTTTTTATACAGAGTGTTATATTTTACTTCTGCATGGATGCCAATGATCGTAGGAACGCCAAAACTAGACAACTAGTTCATCTAAAGTAGACTCTTTCATGTACAGTGGTAATGAAGTCTGTCCAGACAACATCTAAACCTAGACAATTAAATCCATTGTGTCCACACTGCTGACAGAGTAAGAGACGAAGAGCAGGTCTAGATGACGTCTGTAGCAGGACTCTTCCCAACACTGATTGGCTGCAGTGGCCAAATGCCACTCCCTATTGACTGCTTGACATCATGGAGTCTTACCGGGAATCTCATGGTACAAGGACTCATTAGAGACCGGATAGAGATGTACAATTCCAGACAATCACTAGATAGTAGCAAAGAGGTCTGAAAAACTCATAATTCCTGCTATCGGTTTTGGTTATGTAGATTTTGGAAGCCTACAGCATTAAGGGTCGGTATTCTGACCTAGGCTTCCCAAAATCACAAAGCAGACTCCTCGTCCTAGCAAAACCTCTTTTATTTAAGCTAATGTGAATTCCTCTCGTTCACATCCAGTGAAGTCCCGACAAACAGTTTTTCAAGAGATTTTACAACTACAGACCTTATCAGGCTCGGAGAGTTGCCAGGCCGATAGCTCCCAAGCACAACGCTCCAGCAGAAAATACTTGGCAAGGAGTCAGGACAAAATCTTCACTCTAATTAAATGAACTAATTGTCTCCTGCAAACACCACTCCCCTTTTACTCCTCTTTATTCCCTATGGGAGGGGCCATTCACCATCTACCTGTACTTTTACTTGATTCTTGTTCCTTAACAGTTCCCTAACTTCCCTTTTCCTGGCAGCTCTGTGCATGTGCGCATTGGGAACAGGCTCTGGCTGTTCTTCTGCCCTACTGATCTTGGACTCCAAAGGCAGCTGATAACTGTCGGACGCCCCGGCCCCATCTCTGACTCTGATGCAGAGCCCTCCTCAGAGCCTTCCCCAGACTCCAGGACTGGCCCGTGTTCCTCCCCAACCTCTTCACTGTCCGAGTCTACTGCCAGCACTGCTGGCCACTGGCGGACCACAACAGTAGGCACTTCCTAGAAGCGGAGGACTTTTATTTCCAGAATTGTAGTTTTTTACTCATTTTGTGGGATCGTGGGCCTTCAGAACCAGTGAGAAGGAACACAGAATAATAGAATTGGAAGGGACCACAGAGATGGTTAATTGCTCTCACCATTAGGAACTTTCTCCTACGTTGCTTCTCTCCTTGGTTCATTTCCATCCATTGTTTCTTCTCTTGCCTTCTGGTGCTTTGGAAAATAGTTTGACCCCCTTGTTTTTGTAGGAACCCCTCAAATATTGGAACTTTGCTACAAGGTCTCCCCTAGTCTTTCTTTTCATTAGACAAGACATACCCAATTCCTGCAACCATTCTTCAAATGTTTTAGCCTCCTTTGCACTCTTTCCAGAGTCTCAATATCTTTTTAATATTGTGACCAGAACTGGATGCAGCATTCCAAGTATGGTCTTACTAAGGCTTTGTAAAGTGGTACTACAACTTCATAGATCTTGATTCTATCCCTCTATAATTAATGGGAAAGTGCGTGGTCAGGGGATGATGTATTGTCGGAAGAGGGCCAGTGTCTCACACCTCACTGAGCTGTCATAGGATAAAAATAGTGTGACTCGAAGACAATATATGTCACTAAGCTCCTTGAAAGTGGGAGATAACAGTTGCAAACCAAGAAATAACAATGCGAACCAAGGTGTATTTTCTGTGTCTTCTCATTTCTTCATTGTTTGGGTTGTAAAATTAGTGTAGAGGGAAAATTAACCCCTCTCATTCTCTTCCTTTCTTAGACTGAAAATCCCAAATGTCATAATCTTTCCTCATAGGAAAGCCACTTTCATCTTAGTTGACCTTCTCTGAATCTTCTCTGGCTCCACAATCTCTTTTTGGAGGTACAGTAACCAAAAGCATACATAGTGCAGACTTGACTTATGACCATAATGGAGTCTACCAATCACATTTGTAAGTCACGATACAAAAATCATTAATAGCAGCAGCAATAACACAATAATAAAAATGAACCAATTCATAGTGCTTTACAGCTCTCTCGAAATGGTTTATTCTCTAAGCGGTTTGCTGAGGTCATCATATTGCCCCCAACAATCTCTTATCCCTAATAATTTGGGTCCTCATTTTACCGACCTCAGAAGGCTGGAAAGCTGAATCAACCTTGAGCTGGTCAGGATCGAACTCCTGGCAGTGGGCAGAGTTTGCCTGCAATACTGCATTCTAATTTCTGCACCACTAGGGCTCCATTAACTGAATGTCATAGTCCTTAAGCAAACCAGTGGTTCATCAGGAGCATGATTTTGCTGAAAACTCGAAGTAAATGCTGGTTTTAAAAAACTGTCATAAAACACATTCATGTGGACATGGGACACTGCAAACAGCTGTAAGTGTGGTCATGCTACTGAGTTCAGTCACAAGACGGCAGGTATGGGGGAGAGGGTGAGTATAGCAACTGTCAGAATCTCAGATTCATCATAACAGAATACAGCAGAGCAGAGCAGAACAGAACAGAACATAGAGTAGAGTAGAGTAGAGTAGAGTAGAGTAGAGTAGAGTAGAGTAGAGTAGAGTAGAATAGAATAGAATAGAATAGAATAGAAAAGAAAAGAAAAGAAAAGAATGGAATAAAGAATAGAATGGAATGGAATGGAATAGAATAGAATAGAATAGAATAAGAGTAGGGTAGGGTAGAGTAGGATAGAATAGAATAGAATATAATAAGAGTAGGGTAGGGCAGAGTAGGGTAGGATAGGATAGGATAGAATAGAATAGAATAGAATAGAATAGAATAGAATAAGAGTAGGGTAGGGTAGAGTAGAGTAGGGTAGGATAGGATAGGATAGGATAGGATAAGAGTAGGGTAGGGTAGGGTAGGATAGGATAGAATAGAATAGAATAGAATAGAATAGAATAGAATAGAATAGAATAGAATAGAATAGAATAGAATAAGAAGTTGGAAGGGACCTCTGTGGTTTTCTAGTCCAACCCCCTGCTCAGGCAAAAATACCTTGTACCATTTCAGACAAATGGTTGTCCAATCTCTTAAAATCTTTCAGTGGGGGAACCTATTCACAACTTCTGGAGGCAAGTTGTTCCCCTGATTAATTGTTAATTAATTAATTAACTGATTAATTGTTAATTAATTAATTAATTAACTGAGCAGGCAAAGTTGGTCGTATTTTCAATGCCATTTCTTATTCTCCCTAACATGCTGAGGGCTATTTTTATAGTGGATCCAGCCTGTGTTGACATCTTCCCTGAACTGTTTTCCATGATTCCAAAATCTCTTTCTTCAAAGCCCAGCAAAACAACAAGGAGAACCTCAGAAGCTGTCTGGGGACATAATTTTCAAGAAAAACAACAATATCTTTAAGGGGTAAAAAAAGTAAAGAGGAGAAGGAAGCTTCCAAATCAGTGATCATCTATCTCAGTGGAAACAGAAGGCAGACTAAGTGTTAGGAGGCCAGAAAAAGAACATCAGCAAGAGGAATAACTAGCAGATTGAATAGAGGTTATCCACATATTCAAATAGTTCTCGACTTAACAAGAGTTCATTTAGTGGCCGTTCAAAGTTGCAATGCCACTGAAAAAAGTGACTTATGGCCGTTTTTCACATTTATGAGGGTTGCAGCATCTCCTTGGTCACATGATCAAAAATTTGGAAGCTTGACACATGACTTGTATTTATGACGTTGGGCTGTCCCAGGGTCCTGTGATCCTCTTTTGCAACCTTCTGGCAAGCAAAGTCAATGGGGAAGCCAGACTCACTCAACAACCATGTTCCTAACTGAACAACTTCAGTGATTTGCTTAACAACTATGGCAAGAAAGGTCATAATATGAGACAAAATTCACTTAACAACTGTCTTTTGTTTAGCAACAGAAATTATGGGCTTCACTGTAGTTGTAAGTTAAGGCCTACCTGTACAGGGAGTTGTTGTTAAGTGAGTTTTCCCCAATTTGATGATGTTTCTTGCCATTGTTGTTAAGTGAATCACTGCAGTTGTTCAGTTAGTCACACAGTTGTAGCATGAATCTGGCCTTTCACACACCCCATTGACTTTGCTTGTGAGACGGTCGCATGACCCCGGGATGCTACAACCATCATAAATGAGTCAGTTGCCAAGCATCTGAATTTTGATCACATGATCATGGGAATTCTACGTCATCAAAAACGTCATCAAAAAAGCATAACAAAGAACGTTCTTTCTGCGCCAACTCAGGAAGCTCAAATTGCCCAAGGAGCTGCTGATCCAGTTCTACAAAGGAATTATTGAGTCTGTCATCTGCACCTCTATAACTGTCTGGTTTGGTTCTGCAACCCAACAAGACAGACACAGCCTTCAGAGGATAATTAGGATTGCAGAAAAAACAATTACTACCCACCTGCCTTAAATCGAGGACCTGTAAACTGTACAGAGTCAAAAAGAGGGCTGTGAAAATATTTACAGACCCCTCACATCCTGGACATAAACTCCTTCCCTCAAAATGACGCTATAGAGCCCTGCACACCAGAACAACTAGACACAAGGACAGTTATTTCCTGAAAGCCATCACTCTGCTAAACAAATAATTCCCTCAACACTGTTCAACTATTTACAAAGTCTGCACTACTATTACTATTAATCCTTCCCTCCTTCCTTTCACCCATTCCCTCCCACTTATGACTGTATGATTGTAACCTTGTTGTATCGTATCTTTTTTTATTCACTGTTTCCTAGTATGATTTGATTGCTTATTGTACCCTATGACTTTCACTACGTGTTGTACCTGATGATTCTTGACTCTTGATGAATGTATCTTTCCTTTTCTGTACACTGAGATCATTTGTACCAAGAAAAATTCCTTGTGTGTCCAATCACACTTTGCCAATAAAGAATTATTCTATTCTATTCTATTCTATTCTATTCTATTCTATTCTATTCTATTCTATTCTATAACGGTTGTAAGTGTGAAAAACAGCCCTAAATTGCTTTTTTCAGTGCTGTGGCAACTTTGAACAGTTGCAAAATGAACTGTTGTAAGTCGAGAACTACCAGCAATGTGTTCCAGCACCTGCCACTTGTAAAAGGGTGACCCCATCTGACCTCCTTTGCAAACAGGAAGTGTTAGCTCTGACCTTACCTGGCATTTTACTGGGCGGAGAAGAGCTGGGCTGAACGTGGTGGGGTGACCCATGGGACAGCAAGAGGTTCATGGTGTGAGGCTGACTGGTGCTATAGGCATCCATGGCAAGTTTTTGCCGAAAAGCTTCTTCTTTCCTCCGGTTTGCAAACCAGTTGTAGACGCGGACTTCCGTGACCAGGTTTGAACCCAAGCCGTGTGCTTTAGAGGGTGACACACCCCGCTGGAGGCATTCTGCCCTAGAGGAGAGAATTAAGAAAATTCCTAGGAAAAGGGTTGGTTGGATCCCAATGTTGGACTAACGCAGGAGGAGAACTTGCTAAGAATATTACCAGGCTAAAAAAAATTGGTCAAGCTAGTTCAATATTGTTTTTCTGATTTGCAGCAACTCTCTATGATTTTTGGCCAAAAAAAGAATGTAGGCACTGGATTAGGAATGATTTGTATGCAAGGATACACTTTACCCCTAAGGTCCTGCCCTCACATCACCAGGACTATTTTTACATATTGTGTCCTCATGATACTGGCTTCGTCTTATCCTCAATTCATAGCTGAAGCAGATGGGCTCACATTTATTTTATTTTAAATCCATACATCATGATGCCTCATTAAAGCACCACTCTCAAGATTTATTCTATTTATTTTTATCCCAGCTTTATTATTTTACAAGTAACTCAAGGGTGGCAAACATGTGTAAAACTCCTTGCTTCGTCTATTTTCTGCACAACAACAATCCTGTTGTTGTGCAGCTTGCCCTTGGAAGTTGTGGGAGCGCCATCACTTGAGACTTTCAAGAAGAGATTGGACTGCCATTTGTCAGAAATGGTGTAGGGTCTCCGGCTTGGGTGGGGGGTTGGACTAGATAACCTACAAGGTCCCTTCCAATTCTGATTATCTGTTTGATCTGTGAGGTGGGTTGGGATGAGAGAGGGACTGGCTCAAAGTCCCTCAACTGGATTCCAAGTTTAAGGTGGGGCTAGAACTCACCATCATCCTGGTGATTGGCCCAAAATCACCCAATGGGCTTTCAGGCCTAAGGCAGGACTAGAACACACCACCTCCTGGTGATTGGTTCAAAGCCATATAACTGGATTTCAAGACTAAGGCAGGGGCTAGAACTCTCAATTTCCAGGTAATTGGCTCAAAGTCATCCAACTGGCTTTCATGCCTAAAGAGGTACTAGAATTCACAGTCTCCTAGTTTATAAGTCAGCATCTTAATCACTACACAAAACTGGCTTCCATTTAAGATTGTATAGAAAGAAGCACACGGACTTTCAAGTTCTCTAGATATTGTTAGTGAGGCGAGACTTTATAGAAAGAAATATGAGGTCATCCAAAGAGGTAAAAAAGCAAATTAATAACTTTAATTAAAAAGAGAATAAATTGTGGTTCCCAAAACTTTGTGCCTATTAATAAAGTTTGCTAGTCAGAAAAAGTACTGCCACACACACACCTCTCATTTTTAGTGAGGTGCCTGGCCAAAAAAATCAAGAAATTAAGGGGATAATTTTTTTGAAAAAAAATAAGGCAAATGAAAGCTAAGTCTGTGAAATCTACAGTGGCTGAACTCACCTACCAAGCTAAATCTTAAATCCAATTTAGCAAACCCCAATTGTGTATTCACTTAAGAAAATGATGCCCACATTAGGGTTTAACAACAGGCTCAAACAATGGCCAGATTCACACAATAAAACTCAGCTGCAAATCACTCCATCCCATTTTAAGTTAATATTGTGCAAACCTAGCCTCACCTGACATTGAGGACCACAGGCATTAAGCTAATTAAACAACTCTATTGATTTCTACCTACCTAACAAGAATTCCCGCAGACTGCTTGCCTTCCCCTAGGAATGACCAGATAGGTTTTGTGATTCTTGAGGGAGGTCAAGTTTATGCCACTTGCGGCTGTGCAAGGACTGTCTGAACTTTGGAACACTGTCCTAAGTAGCTTCAAGGTAGGTCCATCATGACTTCAAATGGTCGTCAAAGGACGACTCAAAGCCTGCAAAGATTGTGAACTTTCGGTTTGTCGGCTTCGCCAGCGGCAGGGTTCCGTGATCCTGCGCGATCCCTGCCGCGCTAGCTGTTTTGGTGCCTCCGATCCGGACGGATTTGGAGGCTAAGCTGCCCTGCAGAGCAGACGAAGATAGGGGGGAGCTGGTGAGGGTTTTGGGGGTGTTGCAGACCCCCTCCTCAGCCGGCAAAACCCCGTTTTCTCAAGGCGGTCAAGCAGCGGTCTGTAATGGCCTCCACAAAGAAGCTGGGTAAGACTGAGCAGGAGGAAGAAGGGAGAAAGTTTTCAAGAGAAAGTTTTTTGGCTGATCCAGGACTTTAAGAGGCGTTTAATCCTGAGAACTATGACTTTTTGAAAAATACTTGGTTTCCAGAGGAGGATTTCAAGCGGCAAAATTGAGGTGCTGAAAGGAAAGTTTACCCTCCTTCCCTATGGAATCAACAAATGGTCATTGAGAAACCTGTTGTTTTTTATAAAAGGTAAAAACTTGGCTTCTTGTTATAAGCGGGAAGGGAGAGGACAAAAAAAAATATATTAAGATTTTGCTGGAGGAGATGCCTTGAAGATCTTGAGACTAGAAATTGATTGCAACAAGGCTGTAAAATACAGACTGGGCTTTTTTTCTTTTCCCTTTTACTGATACCAGCCCAGGAAGAGAAAGTGAGAACTTTGTGCGTTGTTTGGACTGATTGATGTCTCTGGGGCTTTGAGGAATTGTTTTAACTTTTGAAACATTTTGGTTGCTCTAAGAAGAACAAAGAATGGCTTTATCTGATGATGAACTTAGAAAGGAATATCAAGAAAGTAAGGACGCTGTGAAAGAAGCTTTCCTTTCTTTAGAAATGGTGCTTACTATTTATCAGCAAACACAACAACAGATGGAGGAAATAGAAGGAGAAGAAGAAAAAGAAGAAGAAGACGCCATCTTCAGTAAATCTAAAAAATTAACTAAGAGAGAAAGGAGAAAGAAAAGAAGGAAAATGAAGGACTTAAGACTTAAAAAAACACTTAAGAAAGGAAAAAATAAGATGCAAAACCAACTCAATGTTACTGAGCAAAAGGAGAAAGGATTACAACAGAGAAGGAAAGCTAAAAAGGCAGAGGTTAATAGAGGGGGAGGGTAAAAAGGCCAGGGGGGATAAGAAAGGAAGGGAAAAGGGAGGAAAAAGCCACAAAGTTATGAAACAAGATGGGATAAAAGGATTTTTTTTTTAGGGATAAAGGGTAAGGTATAATTTCTTTAAAAAAGAAGATTCTGCAAGGTACATAAGATGGTATTATGTATTAGAAATAGAAAACTAGAATGTTATAAGAATTAATAAAAGATTAAAATATTGAAATGTTTAGTAATGGTAGATTTTAAAATTTAATAAAATTGTAGCACTTGTTTTTTGAAATAGACAATCAGAATGTTATAAGATTTAATATTTAGATTTATTATCTAATTATATTAATTATTATGAACTTATTATTTTTTCTCTTTAAAGGTTAGTAGGTAGAATGTACTAAGCAGAATCAGATTGGGTATCAGGTGTTATTTTAAATATTAATTTAGGGGGAGGATCGAAAGGCATCATACTCTGATCAGTGATTTCAGGAGAAATTTATTTTTATTTTTATTTTACTATAGGGAATGAGATAAATGGATAATCTGGAAAGAATGGACAAAAAATACAAATATAATGATTTAAATTAAAATGAATTAAATAAAATAGAAATAAGAAGAACGAAAAGCGGGGAGAAGTTATATAGAAGATATAGAATGGTAAATAAGATAGGTAATGGTATACAAGATGAGAATTTAATTGAAGTCCATACAAAGAGAGGTAATCTGGGGCCAAACTACTTTCTTAAAAGAAGTTTTATATTTTTGTGTTTTGTGTGTCTATGTTTTGTTTGAGAATTAATAAAACCTTGGAGGAATGTTGGATGAGAATAATGGTAATCAAGTCAGAGAGGAATGAAGATGATGATTATAAACTGGATAAATATAGAAAATAATAATAATAACAATGAAATTGAATACGAAAATAGAAACAATGAGAAATTTGTTAAGAGATATCTATATGTTTATATTGAAATGGTGTAAAACAGAATTATTTTGCATAAAATAATATTTTACTTGACTTGTAAAATTAACAATGGAAAGAAGTTTTATGTATTTAATGGTTAATGATGGTTTGTTTGTCTTTAAAATCAATAAAATTTGTTTTTTTTTAAAAAAAAAGCCTGCAAAGATTGTGACCACCACATTGAACAAACTCAACCAGAGAAGCAATTATTTTCTTGATTATGTTAAGCTTCCAGTGCAGACAACAATACAGAGATGTCAGGAAACTGCCATGTAGGCTAGAAGGAGGACTCAAGTAAAGACTTAGCTTAAAATCCTTGCACAGCTGCAAGTGGCATAAACTTGACTTCCTTCAAGAACCTGAACAGGCTTGCTATCTGGAAATTCCTGGGGGAAGGCAAACCATCTAGGGGGATTCTTATCATATTGGTAAAAATCAATAGAGTTGTTCACTTCAGTTATTTGTGAGTGGCTCTGTTGTTTGTGCCTGACATTGGGGTACTGTTATACTTTCCTTGGTGGCAGGTTCAGTCCCAAACTGTGCAGGCCTCTTACACACGGGGGGGGGGGGGGGGGGGGGGAGAGGAGAGAGAGAAGAGAAAGACGAGAGAAGAGAGAAAGAGGACAGAGAGAGAAGAGACAGAAGAGAGGAGAGAAAGAGGACGGAGAGAGAGAAGAGAGAGAAAGAGGACGGAGAGAGAGAAGAGAGGAAAAGGAGAGAGGAAGAGAGAGAGAAGAGAAAAAGGAGAGAGAGAGAGAGAGAGAAGAGAGAGAGGAGGAGAGAAAGACATATTTGTTTGCATAGTTAGATGTTGAGGATAGCAGGTTCTTTTTCCCTTCGACCCAGAACATGCTAGCCCCCTCACACAATAGGGATTTTGGTTGGACACAACAAAAACTCTGCTCTCTGCCAACAAGTTGTGGGTTTCTTTGATGCAGCAGCAGCAGAAAGGGAAAAATGCTCTTTTGTCCAGAGCTTTTACCTGTTGCATTCCTCTACCAAGGCTTCCCTCTCTTCCTTGCTGGGGTTCTTTTGCCGGTCGTAGGCCTGGTACAAGATCTGCTGCGAAGCAGGACCCCACTTAAAGCGGTTGCGCCTCATCTTCTTGCTGGGTGTTTCGGCACAAGAGTCGTCTATCTGGCCCACACCCTGGTTTTGCTGGTTAAATTCTGGAAAGAGAAACAGCAGCTGATCTTGACTGCCTTTTTCTGTCATATTTCCAGAACCCTGGACTGTTTGGTTGAATTCTGAAAGAGAAAGGAGTAGATTTTTTTTGACTGGGCCTGCAGGTCGGGTTGTGTAACACGCACCTGTAAGAAGAGATTCAGTTGACTTTAAGGAATGGCTCAGGGCGCAAGAACCAGATTTCTTGGCCTGCATGGCTGGTTCAACCATCTGCTAGGCCAGAGGTCCCCAATGCCTGAACTGTGGCTTACTGCCGGGCCGTGGCCCCATGGCCTATTTGGAACCAGGCTGCACAAGTAACAGGCCGGTGTGCATGCGTTCGGTTCGATTTGCACGAGCAGTGGACTGGCATGCATGTGTACACATGTGCGGCTTGACTTGTGCAACTTGAGACGCGTGCGCATGGGTATGAATGGCGGCCTACCACTCGTGCGGCCTAGTTCCCCTCAACCGCCCCAACCAGGCCGCTAAGGCGCAAAGGTTTGGGATCACGGCTCTAGGTTGTCTTTTTCACACTCCGTTTTTAATTGGAGCGAGAAAAAAATCTGGACCGGCATGAAATGGGAGCCAAGAGAGGTTTCTAAATCTCTTTGTTTTTTCATCTGTCAGTTGTTGAGATTTTTTTGGCAGTGATGAGAGACATTGGCAGTTGTCTCAATTGGGGGATGATTTTCTCTCGGTGCCAAACAAATGTCAACCAGGAAGCAAGCAGAAGTATTCACTGGAGGCTCAAAAAAAAAGTCAATACGGGGAGTCCTCAATTTGCAACCATTTGTTTAATGACTATTGAAATGTTTATTAATTTCCCACCTGTATGGTTTTTTTTTTTACAAATTACTCAAGGCAGCAAATATATCCAACACACTTTCCTCCTCCTATTTTCCTCACAACAACAGCAACCTTGTCAGGTGGGTTGGGCTGAGAAAGAGTGACTGGCCCAAAGTCAACCAGCCCACTTACAAGCCTAAGGTGGGGCTAGAACTCACTGTCTCCTCTGATTGCCCCAAAATCACCAGCTTGCTTCATGCCTAAGACGGGAATAGAACTCTCAATCTCCTGGTGATTGGTCCAAAGTCATCCAGCTGGCTTTCATGGCTATGGCGGGACCAGTGGTGGTATTCAAATAAAAGTTGCCACCGGTTCGGTAGGCGTGGCTTGGTGGCTGTGCTTTGCGCGCATGTACATACTTTGCGTCCATGCACACACCAAACACGCACTTTGTGCAGGCGCAGAGGCGTTCTAACTTGCCTCTACAAGCCTCCACGATGGTGGTCACTGCAGCAGCTGCCATGCGGCGCTATTCTGCGCCACGCAAAGCAGCTGCGCTTTGAATTCTGGCCATAAAAGTGAGTATGGGAGCCCGGGCGGGTGGGCCAACCACAGATCAGTGAAGAGAACCGGTTCAGTCTCCACTACTCATCACCGCTACCGGCTCTCCAGAACCGGGCAGAACCGGTTGAATACCACCACTGGGCGGGACTTGAACTCACAGTCTCCTGCTTTCTAGCTTGGTGCCTTAACCACTAGACCAGGGATGTCAAACTCAAGGCCTGTGGGCCAGATCTAGCCTGTGAGGTGCTTAGATCTGGCCCAGGGGGCCACCCTGGAAACAATGACCAGCCTGTAGTGCTTCTGCCGGTGAAAATGGAGCTCGGGAGGGCTCCACGCGGCTGAAAACAGAGCCCAGGAAGGCCATGGGTGCCCCCTCCAGCTCCATTTTCACTGGCAGAGGGCTGCAGGAGGCTGTTCTGGCCAAAAATGGAGCCTGGGGGGGGGATGGCGTGCCCCCCCTCAGCTCTGTTTTCGCTGGCAGAGGGTTGCAGGAGGCCATCATGGCCATAAATAGTGTTCGGGAGCCCGTTTTTGTTGGCAGAGTGCTCGGGCTGCCACAGGCGGCTCTGACATGAGTAATGTCAAAAGTTGTATTCGATGTATTGAACATAGTGTTTTTATTTTTTAATCTTTAATAAAGTTTTTTTTTTTAAATGAGTGGTGTCAAGTTGGCCATGCCCACTCTGACCATGACCCCCCAGGTCAAACACAACCCTGATCCTCAATGGAATCGAATTTGACACTCCTGCGCTAGACCAAATTAGCTCTCACTAGACCAAACAGTGGCAATGGCACTGGAAAAAGTGACTTATGACCAACCCTCATACTTATGACCACTGTAGCATCCCTAGAGTCATATCATCAAAATTTCTGTGCTTGGCAACTGGCATGGATTTATGTCAGTTGTAGCATGCTGGGGTCATGTGATCACCATTTGTGACCTTCCCTACTGGCTCCCAACAAGCAAAGTTTAATGGGGGAACCTGAATTCATATGGTCATTAAATGAATCATTCCCCCCCCCATTGATTTTGATTGTCAGAATTTGGCCAGGAAGGTTGCAAATGGTGATCACATGACCCCAGAACAGTGCAACTGTCATAAGTACATGCCAGTTTCCAAACATCCCAATTCTGATCCCATGGCCATGGGGATGCTGTGACAGTTGCAAGTATGTGAGAAGAACCAGTTGTAAGTTGTTGTTTTTCCCAGTGGTGTTATAACTTTGAGCAGTCACTAAATGAATGGTTGTAAACAGAGGATGGTGCTTTACAGTTAAAAACTCTTAGAACGGCATATTAGAAAACAAAACCGTAATCAAAGAATCTGCAATATTCTTCAATATTAGAGAGAAAGGAAAATCCGTAATAAAGCAAGCCAAATAACACAGATTCATAAACTTCAGCTGAATGAATAATAAAGAGGCTTTATCAGGCATTGGAGAATATCAGATTTGATAAAAGAGTAAGGTCCTTTATAGGGAGTGAAAAACCCACATATGACTGTATCTAATGATAACTTAGAACCATTTTGGCCTAGTGGTTAAAGCACCAGGCTAGAAACTAGGAGACTATGAATTCTAATCCTGCCTTAGGAAGCCTACAGCACACATACACACACACACCATAACTTCAAATGGGGGAGAAAAATATCAGGTGAATCTAAGAAAATGACTTGCCTTACAATCATTTGCTTAGTGCAAATGGCCCTTTTATGAGGTGTGGACTTCAATTCCCAGAATTCCATGTGTGAACTTCAACTCCCAGAATTCCATGCTAGCTTGTGAATTCTGGGAGTTGAAGCCCACACCTCATAAAAGAGCCATGGTTCCACCCCTGGTTTAGTGGTTATTTGAAGTTCCAGTAGTATCTGCCCAGAGCTATTTATGATCCAGATTTGACAGTTTGATGGACACACACAGACACGGAAACACACGTACACACGTACACAATTATGTGATCACATTTGGGGCACTCATCAACCGGACTGCCTTTATTGTTATTTGCAAAGTCTCAGTCATGTGACTGTGATTTAACAGATAACAGATCATCAGAGTTACAAGGGACCTTGTAGGTCATCTAGTCCAACCCCCTGCACAAGCAGGAGACCCTATACCATTTCTAGGATGCTTTTGTCTGGAAATCAGCATTTATAGGTAGTCCTCGACTTACAGCAATTCATTGAGTGACAACAGCATTGAAAAAAGTGACTTATGATTGTTTTTCAAAGTTATGACTCTTGCATTATCCCCATAATCACATGTTCAAAATTCAGGAGCTGGTTCATATTTATGATGGTTGCAGTATCCCAGGGGTCACAACCTTCTGGCAAGCAAAGCCAAGGGGGCAGCAAGATTCACTTAACAACTGGGCTACTAACTTATCAACTGCAGTGATTCACTTAAGAACTGTGGCAAGAAAGGTCGTAAAACAGGACAAAACTCACTTAACAAATGCCTCACTTAACAACAGAACCTTCGGGCTCCATTGTGGTTATAAGTGGAGGACTACCTGTAATTTAAGTTTCTGGTAAAAAAAGAAACCCCACCCATTAATGGATTCACTTATGTTTGCTTAACAACTTCAGTGTTTCACTTAACAAAGATCATAGACTCAAAACACAGTCATGTGGCAACAGGCTTAACAGTGGGCATAACCTGAATTTTGACCACCTGACCACGGGGATGCTGCAACAGTCATAAGTGTAAAAAACGGTCATAAGTCATCTTTTCCAGTGCCATTACAACTTCGAACAGCCACTAAATGAACTGTTGTAAGTCAAGAATTACCTGTATTTTAAAATAACACTCTTATTTTAAAAGGATTACTATTAATCAGTAATCCTTTAGAATTACAGTTTGGGGAGAGTTAATTATCTGTCTCAGGGCTGCAGTGAATATTTCCTGAAGGGACCAAGGGAAATTAATCCCTTGGCGGTAAATGGAAGCTCCGCTGCCATTCCATAATTGCCCAAAGTCACAAGGAGCTGGGCAGTAAATACATTTAATTAATGTATTTATTATGATTGGCTCCCAGGCAGAGTAGGAATAACTAGGAAAGGCTATATATGGATGGATAAGTCTACAAAGAAGCTTCAAACTGAACATTCATCTCTATTTGCAATCTTTTGCCAATGCTGAGTTATGGTGATCTCAAAGCCCAATGGCCATAAAGAAAGTGGTGCAGCTTTGATTGTACTGTTGTGGCTCCCATCTTGACTTTTTTTACCTTTCTCTTCTCCTTCCTTTCCTTCCTTCCTTCCTTCCATTCCCATCCCCTCCCTTCCCTCCCATCCTTTCTGCCTTGTACTTTTTCCTTCCTTCCTTCCTTCCTTCCTTCTTTCCTTCCTTCCTTCCTTCCATTCTCATCCCCTCCCTCCCCTCCCATCCTTTCTGCCTTGTACTTTTTCCTTCCTTCTTTCCTTCCTTCCTTCCTTCCTTCCTTCCTTCCTTCCTTCCTTCCTTCCTTCCTTCCTTCCTTCCTATTCCCTCCCCTCCTTTCCTTATTCTCCTTCCTTCCTAGCCACTTCCTTCCCTTTTCTTCCCTGCCCTGCCCTCCCTACCCTTTCTTTCTGCCTTGTATGATTTTTCCTTCTTTCCTTCCTTATCATTCCCTCCTTTCCCTTTTCTTCTCTCTCCTCCCCCCTCTTCCTTTTTCTCCTTTCCCTTCTCTCCCTTCCCTTCCTTTCTGCCTTGTATTTTTTTCCTTCCTTCCTTCCTTCCTTCCTTCCTTCCTTCCTTCCTTCCTTCCTTCCTTCCCTCCCTCCCTCCCTCCCTCCCTCCCTCTGCCTAGCCACTTCTGCCTTCCCTTCCCTTCCCCAACTGACCTAAGAATACCCCAGAAATTGAACAGAACAGCTTCTCTGGGAAAAAGAAAATTGCACTAGTGGGGAAAGCTGACATTTCTAAATTCTCCTTTTCTGCTGTTGATCACAACCAAGAAGCCGGTTTACAAAAAAAAGTGGACTGGGAGGCAGAGATTTGATGTGTGCAGCCCTACCTCAAACTCATCCATCAAAGCAGCGATAATTAGAGTAGGCAACACCTTGTGCTATCTCACACTCCGCTTAAATCCCACACCTTAAAAAAAAAAAAAGAGTCAACAAGTTTATCTTTGGATGTGCAAGACTGTGGCCAACTCACTGGATCACTTTGTCCTAACTGCATTGTTCCCCCAAGGATTGCTGGCTGCATTTGACACAATGGCCCATTCAAGTTTATCCGTCATTGGGAGACAAATTTCTCAGGAGGAAATCTCCTTTCTACTCTTCTTCAAGGTAAGAAAAGAAATCAGAAAAAGAATGGGGAGAAAAACGACACCTTCCAAAGCAATTTCTAAGTTGCAAGAACTGAGTCCGTTTGATGTACAGGTAGGCCTCAACTTACAAGGGTTCATTTAGTGACCGTTGCAAGTTACAATGGTGCTGAAAAACCTCACTTATGACCATTTTTTCACACTTATGACTGTGGCAGCAGCCCCAGGGTCACACGATTTACATCCAGCTGCTTGACAACTGGTTCATATTTATGACGATGTCCCGGGATTCCCTTTTGTAACCTTTTGTAAGCAAAGTCCATGGGGAAGCCAGATTCACCTAAAAAACGTGTTATTCACTTAACAACTGCAATGATCCACTTAACAACCGTGGGGAGATAAGTCATATAATGAGGCAAAGTTCCTTTAGCAACTGTCTTGCTTAGCCACAGAAATTTGGTGTTTCGTAAGTCGAGGACTTTATATAAAAGCACCTTTGGAGTTTCCTTTCACTGAGAAGCACTCCATCTTTATGTTTGAAGGGTATCCATTGGAAGAAATTGACAAGGGATCTGTGCCCACATGTACGTACAGATAGTCCTCAACTTACAGCAGTTCATTGAGTGACGGTTCCAAATTACAATGGCCCTGAAAAATGGGACTGATGACTATTTTTCAGCAGCATGCTCACGTGATCAAAATTCAGAGGTTTAGCAACTGGTTCATATTTATGACTCAGCCTTGTATCCTTCCGAGGTGGGTAAAATGAGGACCCAAATTGTTGGGGGCAATATGCTGATTCTGTAAACCATTTAGAGAGGGCTGTAAAGCACTGTAAAGTGGTATATAAGTCTAAGACAGTGGTGGCTAACCTTTTTGGGCTCCTGTTTCAAAAATTGTGTGTGTGCTCACACTTGTACTCTCACGTGCCAGCACCCAAAAGGCAATGCATGCGGCCCCCCAACGCCCCTGCACATGTGCATGCAATCCTCCCCCTTACCTGCACTGTGCCTCACAGCTGCTTTTCGGCCGGTTTGAGGCCTTTTTCGGCCTCCCAGAGGCTTTTTCGGCCTCCCTCTGCAGGCTTTACAGGCTGAAAAATGTGCCCATTTAGTCATTTCCGGTATTTCTGGAAATACAGGAAGTGACGAAACGGGCCTATTTTTCGGGCTGCAAAGCCTGCGGAGACCTTCCTCAAGCCTCTGGGAGGCCAAAAATGGCCTCAAACACGCTGAAAAGCAGCTGTGAGACACGCACAATCGCAGTGAGATAAGTTTGCCTGCAGCTTGCGTGCCAGCACAAATGGCTCTCCATGCCACCTGTGACACGCATGACATAGGTTCGCCATCATGGGTCTAAGTGCTATTGCTGTGATCTTGCTGTTTCCTAGGATCTACTTGGATCCTGTGATCCCCTTTTGCGACCCTTTGACAAGCAAAGCCCATGGGGAAGCCCAATTCGCTTAACAACCCTGTCAGAGTATATTCATGAACTGCAATAGAGCATAGTAAGAAGGTCAGCCAATGAATAGGTGTAGCAACTAAATCAGCCAATGAGGACAGTTTGGAAACTGAAACTAGATGTAGCCTAGGCTGGAAACTGAAACTAAAAGTAGCCTAAGCTTGGCTCTATATTAAGCTCTGCAACTCTGCAGCTATGTTGAGCTCTAAGTCTGTCTATTGAAGATAAAACTGCTTCTCTCCTCTGCTGTGTATAATGCTTGCCTGCTGAACTAAAGTGAAACTGATGTCTGTTTCTGAGCTCCTGAGTTGCCACTGAAATTACTTGCAACATGTTTCTGTCTGACTTTGCTCCATGTTGGAGAAATCTACAATTGGTTTGTAAAATCTACTTATTATGTTCATAAAGACGTTAAATGAAGCATCAGCCATCTGTGTTTATTTTTCTGGCGCTGAATTATCCCTGCAAAACTCTGAACAACCTAACTTATCAACGGCAGGGAATCACTTCATGACAGTGGCAAGAAAAGTCGTAAAATGGGGCAATTAACTAAGTAATGTTGGGCTCAATTATGGTCATAACTCGAAAGCTACCTGTTACAACAGGGGTGTCAAACTCAAGGCCCAGGGGCCAAATCCAGCCCGCAGGATGCTTAGATCTGGCCCGTGAGGCCGCCCTGGAAACAACCAAGGGCCGACCTGTGGTGCCTCGGCCAGCGAAAACGGAGCTCAGGAGGGCTGCAGAAGGGTTGCAGGAGGCCATCGTAGCTGGAAACAGAGCTCACAAAGGCCGCGCATGGTCCTCCCATGCTCCATTTTCACTGGCAGAGGATTGCAGGAGGACATCGCAGCTGAAAATGGAGCTTGGGAGCCCATTTTCTCTGGCAGAGCACTTAGGCCACCACAGGCGCCCCCGACACGAATCGATGTTGAGCTGACCATGCCCCCCTGGCCACGCCCCCCCAGACCTCCCCCCGAGATCAAACAACTGTGATGCGGCCCTCAATTGAAATCGAGTTTGACACCCCTGTGTTAAAACATGCATCCCAACCTCTCAAACCATAGTGTTACTTACGCCGGAGGATCTCTCTCTGTTTCCGGACATACCACGTATAGAGCGCTGCCCGTTTCTGCGTTTTCATCGGGGTTCCCTTGTTGAGGTGTTGAGAAAGGTGCGACTGATTCAGTCCCGTGACATCCACCACCTCCCTTTGTGGGATGTTGTGTTGTTGCATGTAACCCTTGATCATCTTTGCGGCTCGCCAAGGGTCTTCACTGAAAGGAAGGGAAGAGTTCTGGTTAGAGTTGAGTCAATGGGAGAGGCAGGAGGAGCACGACACTGAAGCAGGTCAAACGACTGGAACAAAACAGAATAACAGAGTTGGAAGGGACCTCGCAGGTCATCTAGTCCAACCCTCACCCATCCACCCAAGCAGGAGACTATAAACCAAGGGTGTCAAACTCAATTTCATTGTGGGCTGTGGTTGACCTCAAGGTGGCCGGGGTGTGTGTGCAGCCAACTGGGTGGGCGTGGCCAGTTTGACGCCACTCATTGGGTGTAGCCAGCTGGGTGGGTGTGGCCAGCTTGATGTCACTCCCCCCCAAACTGCTGGCATGTTTCCTCTTTGCATTGGGTAGACCAGGCCGAAGTGACATGGGCCAGCATCAGCCCCTTACATTTTCCAGGATGGCCCTGCAGGGTGGATCTGACCACATCGCAGGCCAGACGCAGCCCATGGGCCTTGATATCCCTGCTCTATAGCCATTTCTGATTGGAAAAACCCAAGAGGAAGGATTGGGGGCATGGAAGAGGAATTGAACGTGCTTCTTCATTTCCTGCATCCATGAAAGTGTGTGTGTGTGTGTGTGTGTGTGCGTGTGTGTAAATTTATTTCAAAATCAGAGAGAGCCACTTTGGTCTAGTGCAGGGGTGTCCAACCTTGGCAATTTGCTGGCTGAGGAACTCTGGGAGTTGAAGTCCACAAGTCTTAAAATTGCCAAGGTTGGACACCCCTGGTCTAGTGGTTAAGGCACTAGGCTAGAAACCAGGAGATTGTAAGTGTTTATCGAGATTCCCAGTCATATTCAAGTCATGGTTGTCTCAAAGGTGCTTTTCTTCCCCGAGAAGTAACTGGACTTTCTGTTTTTTTCTCTGAAGACGTTTTGCTTCTCATCCAGGAAGCTTCTTCAGCTCTGACTGGAATCTTTCCGTTCCCCACCATCCAGTCAGAGCTGAAGAAGCTTCTCGGATGAGAAGCGAAACGTCTTCAGAGAAAAAAAACAAAACAAAACCAGAAAGTTCCAGTTGCCTCTTGAAAAAAAGCAACTTTGGGACAGGAGACTGTGAGTTCTAATCCTGCCTTAGCCATGCTGCCGGATAACCATGGGCCAATCACCAGGAGAAGGTGAGTTCCAGTCCTACCTTTGCACTTTAGAAAGAGAGCAGAGAAGAGCAACAAAGATGGTCAGGGAATTGGAAATCAAGACTTGCTGGAGGAGGAGTTGGGGACATCTAGTCTAATGAAAAGAAGGACCAGGGGCAACATGACAGCCATTTTCCAATATTTGAAAGCCTGCCACGGAGAAAAAGGGTAGGGTCAACCTATTTTCCAAAGCAGGACAAGAAGGAATGGAGAGAAGGAGAGAAGGAAGGAAGAATTTCCTGACAGTGAGAACAATTAATTAGTGGAGTTTGCCTTCTGAAGCTGTGGGTGCTACAACACTGGAGGTATTTAAGGAGAGACTGGGCAGCAGGGGTGAGATTCAAATTTGTTAACAACCGGTTTTGTGGGCGTGGCTTAGTTGGTGGGCGTGGCTTGATGGTCATGTGACTGGCTGGATGTGGCCAACTCAATATCACTCACATCAAGGCACGCATCTCCTCGCCTGGCCTCTCATGACTGTGGGGATGCTGCAACAGTCGTAAGTGTGAAAAAGGGTTATAAGTCACTTTTTTCAGTGCCATTGTAACTTTGAATGGTCACTCCACACAAGCAAAGTACCAGCAAAGGAGGGGAAAAAAATTCTAGAGAAGTTCCTGAGACAAGAAGTCTAGTCCTGCCCAAGAATGTAATAAGTGTTAACGGAGAGGCAGTTTCTCTAAGCAACACCAGAATGTTTCCTTCCTGCCTTCCTTACAGGATTAGGCCAGTCATTTCTTCTAACAACCGGTTCTCCAAATTGCTTAGAATGTTAACAACCGGTTATAGCGAATAGGTGCGAACTGGTAGAATCCCACCCCTGCTGGACAGCCATTTGTCCGAAATGATATAAGGCAGGGGTTTCAAACTCACATTGTCATGGTGGCGTCACGTGACGAATCGTGGCACTTTTTTCCTCCTTCGTTAAACCGGATGTGGTTGTGGCCAGCGTATGATGTATCCAGCCTGCAGGCCATGAGTTTGACAGCCCTGATATAGGGTTTCCTTCTTAAGCAGGGGGTTAGACTAGAAGACCTCCAAGGTCCCTTCCAATAAAAGCCAACTGGGGGACTTTGGGCTCTCTCTCTTTCTCTCAGCCCAACCCACCTCATAGGGTTGTGTTATTATGGGGAAAATAAAAGGAAAAAGGATATGTTCACCCCCTTGAGTTGTTTGTAAATAAATAAAGGCAGAATACAAATGAATAAATATGACTGGAAGGGACTTTGAAGGTCCTCTAATCCAAGGGTCTCCAACCTTGGCAATGTTTAAGAATTGTGGACTTTAACTCCCAGAATTGCCAAGGTTGGAGACCCCTGCTCTAATTTAGCCTCTACTCAGGGCAGGAGACCAATTGTGGTCCTTTTTTTCTTTTTTTTCCTGGAAAGCCTCCAGTAACGCACAACTTCAGAAGGCAAATTGTTTCATTGATTCATTGTTCTTACTGTCAGGAAATTCCACCTTAGTTTCAGATTGGATCTCTCTTGAACAAGTTTCCGTCTATTGCAGCTTGTCCTGTCTGCAGGTGCTTTGGAGAATAAATCAACCCCTTAAAAGTTATGAGGGCCTTGGAAAGAATGACCTACAGCCTGTACTTGCACTTAAAACCCTTGCACCAACGCCCCTCCACAATCATGTGATTGAATTCGGAGAATTGGCAGCCTCTCTCCGATTTTATGACTGCTTGTACTATTCTGTGGTCACATGATTGCAATTTGCAACCTGTTTTTTTTTTTTCCCCATGCGGGAAGCTGAATTTGCTAGCTCTATTAATAACTGCTAAGAGTTGATACATGTAGAATCAGAACTGAGCTGAAAGGGATCTTGGAGGTCTTCTCCAGCCCCCTGGAGGGTGCATAATCCATCAGTGATGGAATCCATTGAGGTCAAATTTATAATCTGCAAATTCAAGGCACTAAAAGACAAAGCAAACCAAGAATTCATTTGATAGAACTGGTTGCCATTGGCTTGTCAAATTAGAGCTTTGTGCAATGTGCACGTCCTACTTCAAAGTCATTTGGGTATTAAATTTTGTATCATTAATTATAGCGCTACATGGATAAGTGTTTTTAGATCTATGTCTCCAATTAAATTAAATATTAGTTATTTTTTTTAATTAAGTTAAATAGTTAATTTTTATTTACCAAGTTGATAGGCCACCCAACTCCATCATGGCTCTGTGTTGAGCACAGCATGAAAGAAAAGAAAAAAAAGGGTATAAAGCCAGAAGTAATATCACCAGGCCAACCATCCCACAAGGTGTCCATGACCCTCTGGAGGCCAACCTCTGGAGAAACAGGCAGGTTTTAAGGTCTCGTTTGAATAAAATATTATGAGCCACGGTGGTACAGTGGTTAGAGTGCAGTACTGGATAAAATGAGAACCCAAATTGTTCGGGGCAATAATGCTGACTCTGTAAACTGCTTAGAGAGGGCTGTAAAGCACTGCAAAGTGGTGTATAAGTCTAAGTGCTATTGCTATTGCTAAGTAACATGAGGGAAGAAGGCCAGGGAAAAGAAGCAGTGGAAGGAAGGAAGGAAGGAAGGAAGGAAGGAAGGAAGGAAGGAAGGAAGGAAGGAAGGAAGGAAGGAAGGAAGGAAGGAAGGAAGGAAGGAAGGAAGGAAGGAAGGAAGGACATAGGAAAAGAACTGTGGGAGTAAGAAAGGCAGAGAAGCAAAGAGAGATGATGGAAAATAAAAGGGAGGAGTGGAGAGGAAGGGAAAGGAAAGGAAAGGAAACCCAAATACCACATATATATCAATACTAAAAATGAAAAAAAGGATTTTATATTTTCAGCTTTTACTGAAATGCCTTAAAGTGAAACTCAGAGGCAAACACATGCCTCCATCACTGAGCAGGGGGACTAAAGCACAGGTGAGCAAGCTGCATCCGGAGGCCTTCTGTGACCCCAACCATCCCTTTCACCCTCCCTGAAGCATCCCCATCTTTTCTCTCTCCCCCCCCCCCCACTTTCAATGTGGGAAGGCACTTGGATCAAGAGTCCAAAAGGGTATTATAAGCCATGAAGATATTGAAGGCTGTAATTTCACACTTCCATTTCTCATTCTCAAACCACCCCGACATGTATTCCTGCTTCCTCCATTAATTTCTGTGATTCATCACTTGACTGAAACTAAGAGCAGAGGTCTCCAAACTTGGCAACTTTAAGACTTGTGAACTTAACTCCCAGAATTCTTCAGCCAGCTTTAGATGGTAGAAGAATAAAAATCCATGAAAAAGAACACAACAATGTCTATAAATCTATCAAAAGTATCTATTATCTGTTCATCTAGCCAGCCATCATCTATCAACAGTATATATTAATAATCTATCTAGCTATCTTTTTATCTATTGATCTATCTTCTCTTATTTATCATCTATCTATATCTATCTACTGTATCTATCTACCATATCTATCTATCTACCGTATCTGCCGTATCTATCTATCTATCTATCTATCTATCTATCTATCTATCTATCTATCCTCCTCTTATCTATTGATCTATCTTCTCTTATCTATCTCTATCTCTATCTACTGTATCTATCTATCTATCTATCTATCTATCTATCTATCTATCTATCTATCTATCCTCCTCTTATCTATTGATCTATCATCTCTTATCTATCTCTATCTATGTCTGTCTGTCTGTCTGTCTCTATCTATCTATCTATCTATCTATCTATCTATCTATCTATCTATCTATCTATCTATCTATCTATCTGTCTGTGTGTGTGTGTGTGTGTGTATCTATGTATCCATGTCTCTGTCTTTCCCTCTCTCTTTCATCTACCTCCCAAATTTTCTAAGCATTGTTCTTAGTTAAATAAGAGGCAGCAACTCTTAGGTATTTGCTCCCAATATCTGTGTCTTGCCATATAAGAATTAACTCAATTAACCCCCTGGCATCATTTGTCACCTCCCACTCCCTCTCCCAAAAACAAGCAAACAAAATCTGTCACAATGAATGTATTAGTCACTGATAGAGGCACAACATTCTTGTGTTGCTCCCGTTGCCACCTATTTGTATGTCTGCTCCTCGCTAAGCAATGTGTGGACTGGGAGGGGAGATGGGAAGAAATGACAGGCCAGGTCACCTATGGGCCTAAAACTAGGGTCAACACCCCTTGTGGCCTGTGTGCACACAGTTTAGAGTGGTGCCTTTAAAAAAAAATGGTTGCCTTTCTTGCATGCAGTAGTCCTCTTACTTACAACAGTTCATTTAGTGACCATTCAAAATTACGACAACAAGTGACTTAGGACCATTTTTCACAATTATGACCTTTGCACATTCTCATGGTCACATGATCAAAATTCAGGCACTTGGCAGCCGGTTAATATTTATATGATGGTTGCAATTTCCAGGGGTACTGGACATTTGCGATATTCTAATAAACAAATTCAATGGGAAAGCCAGATTCACTTAAAGACCGTGTTACTGCAACAATTCATTTCACACTTGTGTCCAGAATGGTCATAAAGCAGATAAAGGAAAAGAACATAAGTACTTTTGTTTCCACATTGGGGACCGCTTCTGAACTTCGTGCTCGATGTGGAAAAGAATGAAACTCTGACTTTGGCTTTTATAGATTATTAGACTGGGAGATCTTTATAGGAATGGCTTGTTCATACTATTATGGAAAAGCAAAAAGTTGTTATTTGATGTTAATGCCTTATTTTACTGTAACAGACCGAGACAGAAATCAGTGTTTCTTTTTCTCTCCCCCACTTATCTTTCCTCATTTCACTTCGCCCTTTCCCCTCTTCCCCCACTGCTCTTCTGTTTACTATAATACTATTTTGTATTTTACATTACTCTATAACTCATTAAAAATGTTTACAGGTCATAAAACAGGGCAAAACCCACTTAACAACTGTCTCACTTAGCAACAGAAAACTTGGGCTCAGTCGTGGTCATAAGTGGAGGGCTACTTGTACTCAGGATCCTGAATCAAAGTTAGATGCAGCTATCTCTGTTCATTTAACTTACAAATAATCAGAGTTGGAAGGGACCTTGTAGATCATCTAGTCCAACCCCCTGCCCAAGCAGGAGACCCTACACCATCTCTGACAAATGGCAGTCCAATCTCTTCTTGACGGTCTCAAGTGATGGCACTCTCACAACTTCCAAGGGCAACTTCTGTTCCATGGGTTGATTGTTCTCACTGTCAGAAAGTTTCTCCTTATTTCCAGGTTGAATCTCTCCTTGTTCAGTTTCCATTATTCCTTGTCTGGCTTTCGGGTGCTTTAGAAAATAGCTTGACCCCTTCCTCCTCTCTGTGGCAGCCCCTCAAATATTGGAAGACTGCTATCCTGTCTCTCCTGGTCCTTCTCTTCCCTAGACCAGCTAAGCCCAGTTCCTGCAACCGTTCTTCATATATTTAAGCCTCCAGTCCCCTAATCATCCTGGTTGCTCTTCTCTGCACTTTTTCTAGAGTCTTAACATCTTTTTTATAGTGTGCTGACCAAAACTGAATGTAGTACTTTAGGTGTGGTCTTACTAAGGCTTTATAGAGTGGTATTAGTACCTCACTTGATCTTGATTGTATCCCTCTGTTAATGCAATTTAGGATTGCATTGGCTTTTTTGGCTGCTGTTTGCTGAGTCATTGAAACGCGTGCTTGTTTGCTTGCACAAAAAACAGACCAGAGTTTGTTTAAAAATGTCCCTTTGGTTTGGACGTTTACCTGATTCCCCTCTTCCACTGTCCATTTAACCATCCTCAGCACCAAAGTGGGTAAATAAAACACATAGTAACATCCTGCAAGAAGTATGCCAAGAATTTATTCCCTTGGATTATAAAACCCAGTTCTCCAGTGAAAACAAACAATCTAATCTGTATCTCTCTGTACACACACCAAGGCCCCACACGGCTGCCCCCTTCACCTGCCTGCAAATGAGCATTCCATTTTCCCATAACTTACATATATGTAGGAAAAGAAAAGAAAAATAGCTTCTGTGTTCTGCCATCAGGTTCTGACCAGTGCTACATCAGAGGTGTCCAAATTTGGAAGCATTAAGACTTGTGGACTTCAACTCCCAGAATTCCCTGGAGGGAGAGAGGGAGGGAGGAAGGAAGATAAAAAGGAGAGAGCGAGTGAGAGAGGGGAGGAAGGAAGGAAGAAAAGGAAGAAAGAAAAGAAAAAGGAAAGAAGGTAAAAATAAGGGAGGGAGCAAGGGAGAGAGAGAGGGAAGGAAGGAAGGAAGGAAGGAAGGAAGGAAGGAAGGAAGGAAGGAAGGAAGGAAGGAAGGAAGGAAAAAAAAGGATTTTTCCCCTTGTAATAGTCTTTTCAGTGGAACTTCAAATGATCTTTTCAGGCAGAACGTGAAATTTCTATCGTCCCTTAGTGAAGTGAGTACCATTTACTTCCAAGCAAATATACCTAAAATAAGGTTAATCCTAGTGCCAGCCATATGCTGTATAATCCATTTAATTCATGAAGATAGACATCTTCTGGTTTGGACAGTTGTCCTCTGAGTAACAGTTAAGGAACTATTGGTGAACCTCCCAGAGCCCTTGGGAGGTTGGGCAGTATACAAATGAAATGAAATTAATTGATAACTAAAGCCTCTTAAAGATATCTAATTGCTTTGAAGACAAAAGACAAGCTGTCCCAGACAGTTTGATCCTATACAGGTAGTCCTCTATCTGCAACAGTTCACTTAGTGACCGTTTGAAGTTACAATGGGCACTGAAAAAAGGGACTGATGACCATTTTTCACCCTTACGACGGTTGCAGCATCTCCATGGTCACATGATTAGAATCCGGATGCTTGGCAACTGGTTCATATTTACGACGGTTGCAGTATCCAGGGGTCATGAGTCACATTTTGCAGAGGAAGCCAGATTCATTTAACAAGCATGCTGCTAACTTAACAACTGCAGTAATTCACTTAACAACTGCAAGAAAGGTCATAAAATGGGGCAATATTCACTTAAGACACATCTCACTTAACAACAGAAATTTTGGGGCTGAATTGTAGTCGTAAATCAAGGACTCCCTGTATTCCTGTATAACCGTCACTTATAATAATCTGAGGCACGCAGTGTGTACATTTTAAACCAATGGTTCCCTGAATATAATTCTGTGAAAACATGTTCATCGAGGGACCATACTAAGAAACAGGAACAACAATATTGGGATATCACATTCAGTCGTGTTTTTTTCCCACCCAAAATAAATACAGGATGGCCTTGTACTCCTGATTGAACTGTTCCACCCAAGCTGTTGTTTATTTCAGCTTTTGCAAAGTCGCCGGAGTATAAGAAATAGAAACCATTTCCGGATTTAAAATGGCAGAGAGAGGAATGTTTAGAAGTAGAAAACAGATTCTTCTAGGTAGTGTTGTTGTACATACCTGGAGTAAAACTGGAAACCAACCAATCCTTTCATCTTCCTGCCAGTCTATTTTAAGAAACATGTTTTTGGTTTTTTTTTGGCTTGGCTATTCTTTTGAGACACACCTGAGAAGTCTAGCTATGTTATTAATAATAGTAGACAAATAAATAATAGACAAGAAGTGGACAAATTAAGGGGGTGGCCTGAACTGTTACAATTCACCCATTCTCAAGATTCAGATAAAATGTTAAATTCAACCCAACCCAACAGGCTATGGTGATATACAACATGCTAAACCGCCAACTCCTTCACCCATCCCACATAGGCAGCTATTTATAACGACCACAATTGAGGCCAAAATTTCTGTTGCTAAGCGAGATAGTTATTAAGTCAGCTGTGTCCCATTTTATAACCTTTTTTTTACCTCTGTTGTCCAGTGAATGGTCGTAGTTTAACTAATTAACGTGGTTGTTAAGTCAATCTGGTTTCAGGATATTACATGACCCCCCAACCCACCCCCGGGGATATAGCAACCACCATAAATATGGGTCAGTTGCCAAGCAACCGAATTTTGATCACGTGGCCATGGAGATGCTGCAACGGTCATACATAAGAAAAATAGTCTTAAAATGTTCTTTCTGCTCCAACTCGGAAAGCTCAAACTGCCCAAGGAGCTGCTGATCCAGTTCTACAAAGGAATTATTGAGCCTGTCATCTGCACCTCTATAACCGTCTGGTTTGGTTCTGCAACCCAACAAGACAGACACAGACTTCAGAGGATAATTAGGACTGCAGAAAAAACAATTACTATCCACATGCCTTCAATCGAGGACCTGTATACTGCACGAGTCAAAAAGAGGGCTGTGAAAATATTTACAGACCCCTCACATCCCGGACATAAACTGTTTCAACTCCTTCCCTCAAAACGACGCTATAGAGCACTGCACACCAGAACAACTAGACACGAGAACAGTTTTTTCCCAAAAGCCATCACTCTGCTAAACACATAATTCCCTCAACCCTGTTCAACTATTTTACAAAGTCTGCACTACTATTACTATTAATCTTTTCATCACTCCTTATCACCCATCCCCTCCCACTTGTGACTGTATGACTGTAACTTTGTCGCATGTGTCCTTATGATTTATATTGACCGTTTCCTAGTATGATTTGATTGCTGATTCTCGACTTTTGACGGATGTATCTTTTCCTTTATGTACACTGAGAGCATTTGCACCAAGATAAATTCCTTGTGTATCCAATCACACTTGGCCAATAAAGTATTCTATTCTATTCTATTCTATTCTATTCTATTCTATTCTCATTCCATTATTCTATTCTATTCTATTCTATTCTATTCTCATTACATTATTCTCTTCTCTTCTCTTCTCATTACATTATTCTATTCTATTCTATTCTATTCTCATTCCATTATTCTATTCTATTCTATTCTCATTCCATTATTCTATTCTATTCTATTCTCGTTCCATTATTCTATTCTCTTCTCAAGTCACATTTTCAGTGCTTTTGTGACTTTGAAAAGTCAATAAATAAACTGTTGTAAGTCAAGGATTGCCTGTATCTGTGATGGCGAACCTATGGCATGCGTGCCGGAAGTGGCACGCAGAGCCAGTTCTGCTAGCATGTGAGAGGTCGCCCGGAAGAGCCCCACTGCGGATGTGCTTGTGCTGCTGCCCACCTGCCAACTGATTGTCGGGTATCTGGCATGCATGTGTGTGGGGCAGGTGTGTGTAGGGGAGATGTGCGTGCATGCACAGAGATGCATGGCACACGAGGGAGATCGCACACGCATGTGCAGAGATGCATAGCACACATGGGGGGGTCACACACGCATGCGCAGGGGGCATGAGGGGACACGCGCATTGCCTTCTGAGTGCTGGCATGCGCGCAATTAGCCACCACTGGCCTCTAAAGTGTGGACATGGAGTTGTAACAGTGACTCTTCAAAGTTATAACGGCACTCAGAAAAGTGACTTACGACCATTGTTCACACTTACAACCATTGCAGCATCCCCATGGTCATGCGATCAAAATTTAGATGCTTGGCAACTGACTCACATTTATGATGGTTGCAGCGTCCTGGGATTGTGGGATCATATTTCATGATCTTCTGTCAAGCAAAGTTTCCCTTAATAACTGTGTTACTAAATTTAACAAGATTCACTTATCAACTTATCATAACTCACTTTTCTCAGTGCCGTAACTTTGAACGGTTACTAAGCAAACGGTTGTAAGTCGAGGACTCCCTGTATTTATAACTTGCCTATTTGCCCGAATATCTGCTGTTCTGAATTTCTTTGCTCTTGCTAGGTTGCTATTATTCTTATTGTCCTCTGGATTTCTTTTCAGTTATAGAAATGTATTTATTACTAGCTGGATACCCGCCCTTTGCTACGAAACTATGGGGTCGGGCTTAATTTTTTTGGGGGAAAATAAGGGTGTTGGGGGGGAAATTCTGCCTCCGCCTACCAGCCTCCATCGGTATTCATCTGGCTAGCATCCTGTAGTATGTGAGAGAGTTGAGGGCTGTTTGGAAACTGAAAGAGTATTTGCTGTATGAGCAAGAAGGAGACAGCAAGGAGCCTGGGCGTGGCTTAGCTTAACTGTTCTGTACTAAAGCTGCTCAGTGCTCTGAAACTAAAACTGAATCTTCTCTCCTCTGCTTGTGTTTTGCATTTGGAACAGATTTCTTTTCAGGTGGGGAGGGGGAGTAGAACTCCTTAGCATCAGAGCGTGTTAATAATAACAATATAGGAAATACTAATAGCTCTGGTGGTCATTTTGAAAAATCGTTAGTGAGTCCCTAGAAGCCAAGAGGAACATACGTGCCAAATTTCAAGTTTGTAGGCTTTATGGTTTTGGAGATTTTGTGATGATGCATGAGTGGTATTTCGCTTTTATATAGAGATATTTATTTATTAGATTTAAGTGTCTCCCGTCTTGTCTAGAAGCATCTAGACTAGAAATTCACTTATTTTATCCTCTGCATGTGGTATTTAGTGAAAAAACAGCTCACATAAACTTCTTTGGTTAGTGTAATAGTCTCTCTTAATTCAAGCTGAGAGCAAAGTCTCTTACGGGGCCATAATTTATATTTGCACAGGAGAGAAACTTTGGACTACAACCTGCCTCTCTGAAAAACGAGTGCAGGCTGAGCTTGTCAAGTAAGGGAGGACACCTGACTAAAGATTCTGCCTTCTAACAAAATGTGTTACAGGTAATCCTCGACTTACAACTGTTCATTTAGTGACCGTTCGAATTATAACAGCACTAGAAAAAGGGACTTACGACCATTTTTCAGACTTATGACCATTGCAGCATCCACATGGTCACGTGATGGAAATTCAGACACTTGGCAAATGACTCAGATTTAGGACGGTTGCAGTGTACCGGGGTCATGTGATCTCCTTTTGCGACCTTCAGACCAGCAAAGTCAATAGGGAAGCCAGATTTGCTTAACAACCAGGTTACTAACTTAATAACCACAGTGATTCACTTAACAACTGTGGCATGGAAGGTTGTAGAATGGAGGAAAACTCGCTTAACAGGTATCTCATTTATCAACAGAAATTTTGCACTCAGTTGTGGTTGTAAGTTGAAGACTACTTGAAGCCTGAAAAAAATGCCACCAGATCTTTCCTGGATAAGTGAAAACCAGGGTCAACACCCCTTGTGGCCAGTGTGCACACGGTTTAGAGTGGTGCCTTTAAAAAAAAATCGATGGTTACCTTTCTTGCATACAGTAGTCCTCAACTTACAACGGTTCATTTAGTGACCATTCAAAGTTACAGCAAAAAGTGACTTTCACACCTTTCCGTCTTCTCTTCTCCTCACCATCCAGTTAAAGTTTGCATCTATTTATTTTCAGAGGGGAAATCTAACATGTCCTTCAATGGATTCAACAAAGGAAAGAGGAAAGTCGTTCTAAACAAATTAAAGCAAACTGCTAAAAGTATCCTGAAATGAGATGCTCGAATCTTGCAGCACAAAAAGACACAATCGCCCAGCAGCATGGAAAAATAATTTAAACTAGTCTAATTCCACCGCCCAAGCAGAAGACCCTACACCATTTCTGACAAATGGCAGTCCAATCTCTTCTTGAAAGCCTCCAGTGATGAAGCTCCCACAACTTCTGAGGGCAACTTCTGTTCCATGGGTTGGTTGTTCTCACTGTCAGAAAGTTTCTTCTTATTTCCAGGTTGAATCTCTCCTTATTTCCAGTTTCCATCCATTGTTCCTTGACTGGCCTTCAGGTGCCTTGGAAAATAGCTTGACCCCTTCCTCTCTATGGCAGCCCTTCAAATGTTGGAAGATTGCTATCTGTCTCCCCTGGTCCTTCTCTTTAGTAGACTAGCCAGGCCCAGTTCCTGTAACCGTTCTTCATATGTTTTAGCCTCCAGTCCCCTCATCATCCTGGTTGCTCTTCTCTGCATTTTTTATAGAGTGTGACTGTGAACATCTTTTTTATAGTTTTTAAAAATGGAGCAGAAATCTTGGCTAAACTGCTGCAAACCGACTAGATAAATAGATTAAGTTCTGTGAGCAAGTGTTCGCTCTTGTTGTCCCTGATATCTGTGTATTTGCCCTGGATTCAAATGCTGTGCTTTTGATCAATGTAACATTGAGTGAGGGCAATGTGTAAGGCCTCCAATTGTGATTAAAATCACAAAACAGGCTACAAAATCACATTTTGCTCATTTTGCACAAGCAGCTAAAGAGTCTCCAGCCAACTTTGATCTTGTGGGGCCTATTTGAAAAGTTGGTTGTGTGTTATGGGTATTCTTGCAGAATGTAGCTGGGTCTTGTCATGCAGGACATGTAAATAGAATAACATAGTTGGAAGGTGTTCTGTACCTTCATTTGCATTCTTGAAACCCCACGTTTTGATTGGTCAAAGCGCGGGGTGATCTGATTGGTTTAGCGAGCCGCGCTGATTGGCCTGCTGAGAATCTCCCGCGATTGGTGGATACGAATCGCAGGAGATTCAAAACAGTGCCATTGGCCGTGGCTGCCGCGGCTTGAGAATAAAAAGCCGCAAGTTTTCCCTTGGAGCCAGATCGGCTCCGGGGGCCTGATAAAGAGCTGAAACCACAGTCACTGCATTCTGGTCTCCTTGCCAAACGGACACGACACTGGCGATGAAGGTGGGATCCCAAGGCTGAACCCCATCGAGCATGTGTCCGCCGGAAGCAAGACCGACGAGATGGCCAGCATCGCTCCGCCCGCGCCCTTCAACCCTGCTAGCGAGTACTGGGAATCCTACACGGACAGATTCCTCATGTTCCTCGAATGCAGCAACATGAACGACGCCACGGGGCCGAAAAAACAAGCCGTTTTCCTGACACACTGCAGGCCCGCAGTGTTCAAGATGGCGAAAGCCCTCGCGAAACCCACCGACGTCAAAGCGATGGACTGGGATGACCTCGAGCCCTTGCTCCGCAACCACTACACCCCCGCCGTGCCCACCCTCATCAGGCGGCACGACTTTTACCGGCGGGACCAGAGACCGGGCGAAAACATCAGCGACTTTGTTGCCGAGTTGCGGAACCTAGGAGGCATGTGCGGATTCTCCGACATGGATGAGGCCCTACGGGACCGAGTTGTGCTCGGACTTTGGGATCCAGTCCTCCAGAGCTGACTGATGGCCAAAGGCGACATCGCCCTCGCCGATGCCATCACTGAAGCCACCGCAGCCGAGGCTACCCGGAAGTCGGCGAACTGCATGCGGAGATCGGATGCCGGGGACTGCACCGTGACCACTGACTCGGGACGGGCGACCGAGGCCCAACCGGAAACAAGTCACCGCGAGACCACCACCCACCATGGTGAATTCCACTCTGCCTCCGACATCTCGGATGAGGAGGAGGAAATCCACCGGCTCCAGGTGGGACACGACCAGCGCAATCGGTGGGGTCGTAATTCGGGGACCGCGTGTGCCGGTTGCGGAGGCGACCACCTGAGATCAGAGTGCCGTTTCTTCGACGCAGTCTGCCGGCATTGCGACAAAAAGGGGCACATCGCCCGCGTCTGCCGACTAAAGAAAGCCTACAGCCCCAGACGGCGGGACCACAGCGAGCGGAGACGGGACAGCACACCCCCCAGAGCCAGAGATCGCCCAGCCGACAGCCGATGGGACTGGAGCGGGCGAAACCAACGAGGCGGAGAGACCCGGCGGAAGGAGGAACCCCACCAGCCGGTCATCATTGGCCACGCATCAACCACCGACGCCCGAAAAGTCTACGTAGAGGTAGGCATCGAAGGCAAGCCATGCAGGATGGAGGTGGATTCCGGGTCCTACCTCTCCATGGTCGCCTGGCAAGAAATCAAATGCTTGGTGCCTACCATCCACAAGAAGGGACTGGAGAACCAGAGACTAATCATCAAAGACTACCAGGGAAACCGCATCCCAGTAGTCAGAACTGGACAATTCGAAGTAACATTTAAGGGCCGCACGGCAAAGCTTCCCCTAACAATCGTGGACCGAGACCGGCCCAGCCTTTTGGGACTGCAATGGTTCGCGCTGCTTGGCATCGAAGTCACGGGCATCAACCACATCGCTGAGACCGATTGGGAGCATCAACTGGCACAGGACTTCCAGGAAGTGTTCAATGGCACCCTAGGCAAGTACCGAAGGCCCCCCATCTCCTTCAGCCTAGACCCTAACATTCCTCCGAGACGCCTAAAACCACGGTGGGTACCTTTTGCACTCCGGCCAAAAATTGACGAGCAAATTGACAAGCTTGTCAAGCAAGGGGTCCTACAACCAATTGATCATGCCCGGTGGGAGACCCCAATAGTCACCCCAGTCAAGCCCGATGGGTCGGTAAGAATCTGCGGGGACTATAAGGCCACCCTAAATTGCGCCTTGCACCAAAGTGCCTACCCCGTCCCAGTAGTGCAGCACCTTCTACGCTCACTGGGGGGAGGCAAGGTTTTTGTGAAGCTCAACCTGGCACAAGCATACCAACAGCTGCCGGTCGATGCAGAAACCGCGGAGGTGCAAACCATAGTCACCCACCGGGGAGCTTTCCGATGTAACCGACTCCAGTTTGGAGTCAGCGTGGCGCCTGGAATTTTCCAGAGCCTCATGGAGAGACTCTTGCAGGGCATCAAGGGGGTGGTGCCCTACTTCGACGATGTGCTGGTATTGGCAACCAACCAGTGAGAACTAGAGGATCGGCTAAGGGAGGTGTTAACCAAGTTCAAGGAAACCGGGCTAAAAGTGAAGAGGGAAAAGTGCCAACTTTACACAGAGTGGGTCGAGTTCCTGGGATACCTCCTAGACTGGCACGGCATCCACCCCACCAAAACTAAAATCAGAGCCATTAAGGAGGCTCCCACACGCAGGACTAAAACAGAACTGCAGGCGTTTCTGGGACTGCTTAATTTTTACAATGTTTTCCTGCCCCAGAAGGCGACTGCGGCGGAGCCTTTGCATAGGCTCTTGGACAAGGCGGCTACCTGGACTTGGGGGAAATGCGAGGAAGCCACCTTCAGGAGAACCAAGGACCTGCTGACCTTGGATGCCGTCCTCATCCAATACAATGAGACCCTACCACTCGCCGTCACATGCGACGCCTCACCCTTCGGCGTCAGCGGCGTCCTCAGCCACACAATCCCAGATGGAAGAGAAGCGCCCATCGCCTTCTTCTCCAGGACACTCACCAAACCGGAGCAGAACTATAGCCAGCTGGACAAGGAGGCCCTAGCCATCGTCGCAGCAGTGAAGAGGTTCCACGAGTACCTCTATGGCCGCACCTTCACAATCATCACAGACCACAAGCCATTGCTGGGCATCCTGGCAGGAAACCAGGCCACCCCGAACATTTTATCTCCCAGGATGACAAGGTGGTCCGAATTCCTTGCCGCCTACAGCTACCGGCTCACACACCGACCCGGTAAGACTATTACACATGCAGACGCTTTGAGCCGCTCACCGCTACCCGACCTAGACACCGACCCAGCACCCACAACAAGCACTCTCAGCATAGAGACTCTGCCCGATCTACCCATAACCGCGTCAGACATTGCCCGAGAAACCAATAAAGACAAACGTCTGGCGCGGGTGTTACATTGGGTAGAGAAAGGGTGGCCGGAAAAGGACAACAACGAAGCATTCAAAACATTCCAGAACCGGCAAACGGAACTTTCGCTGCAAAAAGGGTGTGTACTGTGGGGGGATAGGGTGGTTATCCCGGAAAAACTACAAGGGAAGGTATTGGGGTTGCTACACGAGGGGCACCCGGGCATAGTTAGAACGAAAGTCCTGGCCAGAAGTTACGCTTGGTGGCCAGGGATGGATAAGCAAATCGAGGCCTGGGTGACAAGGTGTCAACACTGCCAAGAAACCAGACCGAGCCCTCCTGCGGCACCGATCCTGGAATGGGAAACCCCCAGGGGACCCTGGTCTAGGGTCCACATAGACTTTGCCGGGCCCACCAAGGGACATACATTCCTAGTAACCGTAGATGCTTACTCCAACTGGCTGGAGGTAAGCAACATGAAATCCACCACCACAGAGGCCGTAACCAAGGAACTTTGCAGACTATTCGCAACCCACAGCCCCCCGGATGTTATCGTGTCGGACAATGGGCCCCAATTCACCTCGCTGGAATTTGAAAAATTCCTAGTGGAACGGGGCATACGACACGCACTGACAGCTCTGGCGCATCCGGTGGCGAACGGAAGGGCGGAACAGATGGTTCAATTCACGAAAAAAACCATCCAGAAAATCGAACACGGGGAAATCCAAGACAAAATAAATAAAATGCTTTTTATCCAACATATAACCCCGAACACAACAACGAACAAAAGCCCGGCAGAGCTACTGATGGGGAGGAAAATAAGGTCCCCACTTGACAGACTGCACCCCACATACAACCCGGAAAAACCCCCAAACTCCTCCAGCAAGCACCGGTCTTTTGCGCCAGGCAACGCCGTCTATGCAAAAAACCTATCCGGAGACCCACTATGGGTACCAGCAACCATAACCCAACTGACAGGTCCCCACTCGTACCGGCTGCAAACAACTGACGGACGAGCGTGGAAACGCCACATCGATCAAATAAGATTGAGAACGGCCACAAGAAACACAACCGACATGCAACCAGACACAGAAAATCCCCTTAACACAAGCCAAGAGGGGAGGGAATACCCCGGGAACCAAAACCCAGAAGAAAACCAACCATACTCACCAGAAAGCAGCCAGCTCGAAGCCTCACCAGGGAGAAGCAGCCAGGCCAGCTCGACCAGCCCGGAAAGACCGGGCGGGAACAGCGAGAACCACAGCTCAACCAGCCCAGGTAGACCGGGAGGGAGCTGCGACAAGCAGCCCGGCGAGGCCTACCAGGCGGTTCCATCGACGAGGCCGAGAGACACAGAGAACCCGACCGAACCGTCCGGGAGCCAACCAACGACTGACCTGCGCAGGTCCAGTAGGCAAGTGCGGAGCCCCGCCTACTTATGGGACTATGTTACATAGGACCAAACCAAGAGGGGAGGGGTGTTCTGTACCTTCATTTGCATTCTTGAAACCCCGCAATTTGATTGGTCAAAGCGTGGGGTGATCTGATTGGTTTAGCGAGCCGCGCTGATTGGCCCGCTGAGAATCTCCCGCGATTGGCGGATACGAATCGCGGGAGATTCAAAGCGGTGTCATTGGCCACGGCCGCCGCGGCTTGAGAATAAAAAGCCGCAAGTTTTCCCTTGGAGCCAGATCGGCTCCGGGGGCCTAATAAAGAGCTGAAACCACAGTCACTGCATCCTGGTCTCCTTGCCGAACGGACACGACAGAAGGCATCTTGGAGGTCTTCTAGTCCAACCCCCGGCTCAAGCAGGAAACCCTATACCAGAGATGGCGAACCTTTTTGGCACCAAGCACCCAAACCGGAACGCACGTGCCGGAGCACTGGAAAACTGAAGACCAGCTGGCAGGTGCACATATGTCCGTTTTTTGAGTATTTGGGGGGCCATTTTCAGGCCATTTTCTGAACTGTTTTCAGGCCGTTTTCCAGCCGTTTACAGACCATTTTTCACACCAAAAATGACCAAAAAAACAGCCTGGAAAACAGCCCAGAGAATGGCTTGAAAAATGGCCTGTAAAATGGCCTGGTTTTTGGCCATTTTCTAGCCATTTTCTGGGTTGTTTTCAGGCAGTTTTTGGGCTGTTTTTGAGCCATTTTCAGGCCGTTTTTCATGCTGATTTTGGGCTGTTTTCAAGACATTTTCAGGACATTTTCTGGGCTGTTTTCAGGTTGTTTTCTGGGCCATTTTACAGGCCATTTACAGGCCATTTTTCAAGCCACAAATGACCTCGAAAAGGCCAAAACAGCTGGAAAATGGCTCAAAAACGGCCCCAAAATGGCCTGTTTGGGGGCTAGTTTTTTGGGGGGGGGCATTTTCCAGCGTTCTGGCACCCAGCTGGCCAGCAACCAGAAGAGCAGCTGGCAATGGTGCACATGGCCACTGAGAGGGCTCTGCGTGCCACCTCTGACACGCATGCCATAGGTTCGCCATCACAGCCCTATACCACTTCAGACAAATGGCTTTTCAATTTCTTCTTTAAAACCTCCAGTGATGGAGTAACCCACAACTTCTGGGGGCAATTTGTTCCTGTTATGTTCTGTGCATGGGCGCTAAGGAGGAGACGAGCCGGTGAACAGTGAACTTCAAACTCTTTATTTACATGTGTAACAGCTCAGCTCTATGGCCGCAACGGCCCCCTTTATATATGCAAGCTCTTGAGTATTTAACCAATGAAAACACAGGGATCTCTAGTCCGTTAACCAATGGGAGAGGCTCGTTAATAGCCAATCAGATTCTCCTGAACGGACCAATCCGATGTCGCTATTATCGGCCAATCAGAAGTGCAGGGCCAGAACCCTGCACTTTGCTTCAAGCTCTTAATAATCTTTATTCAAGCACTTTTATTAATTCACAACACCTTCCCCCCCGGGTTTCGTTTAAGGGGTGCGGTCACGTAGTCTTTGAGGTAGGCAGGTTGTTTTCACTGTCTATTTGATTTACATTGTTCTCCCAGTATTTGACTACAGTCTTGTTGGGGTAGGACGTTATCTGGTGAAGAGGGTGCCTCCAGTTTTGCATTCAAATTTTTGTTGCCGCTAATGTTTTCGGCATCTCCTTGAGGCGAGCTCACCCCCATCCCCGATCCTTTTTTTTTTTTTTTTAAACAAATTTTATTAATTTTACAGACACAAACATACAAAACACAAAACATAAACAAAACTAAAAGATCTTTTCTGAAGGCTGTCTGATCCCGGGTTGAAACTCTTCACACAGACACAAATTCAAACATCATATTCACTTTATCTATCCTTCCATATCTTATTATCATTTTCTTTTTTTATCTATATATAAACCATTTTTATCAATTTTATAAAAACAATGCACAAAGAATCAAGGCATATCAGCTTATAAATTCTTTTCTAAGAAAAAATAATAAAAGAAAAAAAACCAATGGAACATAACAATTCCAAATTATAGTATCAATACTTTATCTATTTAACTTCATATCTTATCCCAGCTTCTCCTTTTCATCCAAATTATTTCTTGTTAATTAAAATTTTATTGCCTTTTATCAATATACAAAATCCAAAAAAACATAACAAAACCTTTACATATCCTTCCATATCTTATTATCATTTTCAATAACATTCTTTGTCTGTTCTATTTCCAACTATCCATTCATCTTTTTTCTTTTACTATACTTCTCCTTTACACCAATTGGAGTAACGTCTATAACTCATTACCCTAACTTAAAAGTACTTCATATAACAATTTTTCTTGGGATTCTGTTTAATAGATTCTAAAATTACACAACGAATTTTATACTCTAAATACACATATAAAAACACAATCTTATGTACCCTCCAGAATCCCTCTTTTATCCTAAATTAAATTCACCCATTGTCTCTGAATAAACTTTTTTTCTTTAGATCTTGCTTCCCCCCATTGAGGCTTCTCCTCCCCCGCTTTCTCTCTTGCTTATTCTTCTCCTTGCCCTTTTTACCCCTTTGTCTCTCCTCCTCCCTTTTCTTACTCCCTTTCCTTTGCTTTCTAACCTTGCCTCCACCTTTCCGCTCATTTTTCTCATTTTTGGTTGTTTTTATAATTCTTAAAATCCCCTTTTTCTTATTCTTTTTCTCCTCCTCCCCGGAAAGAACCCATTGTTCATCAAAGATGGCTTCTTCTTCCTCTTCTTCTTTATCCCAGTCCTTCTGCTGCGTAATCAACTTTTCATAAGTACATACCGCCATTTCTAAAAATTGAAACAAAGTGCCCAAAGTATCTTCCTTTTTATATTTTTGATATTCAGTCTTTAGTTCATCCACAAGCGATGCCATCATGAAAAAAGAAACTTTTCCCAAAACAACCACAAGTATTTTTAATCAAAAATAATTCAAAAAAAAATTCCAAAAATTAATACTTTTCTTCCTTCTTCTCTTTCTCTTTCTGGGGTTAATATTTAATCAAAGAGGTCCAATTACCATATACCTTTCTTTGGGATTCTAGGCAATCTCCTCCTTTTTCAGCTTCTGCTCCAATTTTTTTTCCTCTCCCTTCCCACTTGCAACATCAATTTTAAATACTCAGAAATCCATACCTCTTATAAGGGTTTTCCAATTTCTTAAGTTTTTCAATGTCCAGGAACCCTTTTGTCCCTTAGCTTCAACTTTCAGAATAATTCACCTTCAATGTCCAAACATATTTCATATCTGCTGTTTCCATGGGGTGGGAGAGTGAAGAAAAAGAAAAAAAAGTTCCCTTTAACAGCTTATCCGCCGCTTTCGATCTTCTTAGGGATACAATGTATCCTCCAGCAATTCAAACAGCTCAGTTCCAACAAATTTGAAAGATGTTACTTGACCCGGCTCAGACAGGACTTTCACTCTTCTTGCTTCCTCCAGCACATTCTTACCCGGTTGCTGGCTTCTTCGTGGCGGCCATTGCTGACCGCCGCTCCACCGACTTGGGAAAAAGGGGTTTTCCAGGACGAGGAGGGGGTCTGCGACACCCCCAACCCCCTGTCCGGATCCCCTCTCTCTTCGGCTGTCCCTACAGGGCAGCCATATCCCCCTGACTCATCTGGATCGGGGGTACCTCGGCGGCTAGCACAGCAGGAATCGCGAGCGGTCGCGAATTCCTGCAGCCCCGAAGCCACGCGAAACCGGAAGACCCCCGTCCCCGATCCTTCTTCATGTGTTGCCTCTGAGCGGTCATTACTTCTGCTTAAGCTTTCTGCCGTTTCAAATTCAGCTTCCTCGGTATCTCCACCCCCCTCGGTTTGGAAATCAGGGGAGTTGGAGATCCCTGACTGTAGCCTTGAACTCAGCTGATCAATATGGTGCTTCCATATTCTATTGTCGCGACATCTCACATGGTACGATCTGGGGCCGGTTACTTGGACTACAGTTGCCTCGACCCACAATGGATCGCCCGAAAAGTTCCTTGCGAAAACTAAGTCGCCCACCTAGAAGTTATGGCTGGATCTGTGTGGTTTTTCAGGTTCATATGATGGATGCAGATGGTCGAGGTGGGAGCGGAGCTTCCGCCCCATCAATAAGTCGGCGGGAGTTTTGTTAGTGACGCTGTGCGGAGTGATATGCTGCAAAAGGAGTATCCGGTTAATCTTGTCTTCTATATCGCCATAGTCCACTTTATGCAAGGTTTTCTTGACGAATTGTACCATGCGCTTGGCCCTTCTGTTGGCCGCAGGATGCGCCGGCAAAGTCAGCGCATGGCGAATACCGTGGTCCGCCATGTACTGTTCAAAGGACAGCGCGGTAAATTGGGGCCCGTTGTCGGATACCAGAACATCTGGTAATCCATGTGTTGCAAATAGTCTGTCTAGTTTCCTGATGACTGATTCGGTTGTTGTATTTTTCATCTCATGGATTTCAAGCCAGTTCGAGTAGGCATCCACCGTTAATAAAAATGTGTGTCCTTTAGTAGGTCCCGCAAAGTCCAGATGAATACGGGACCATGGTCCCCTCGGTGTTTCCCATTCAGTGGAAGTTGCTTTCGGAGGGGTGTTGCTTACTTCCTGGCATTTGTGACAAGCTTTTACCCATGTCTCGATCTGCTTGTCAATACCCGGCCACCACGCGTAGCTTCGTGCGAGGGCTTTCATGTGCACGATGCCGGGGTGGCCATCGTGCAAGGTTTTTAGTATCGCTCGCCGTAACTGCTCTAGGACAACGACTCTATCATCCCAGATAATGCAGACTTTCTGGGGAAATAGTTCCGTTTGTCTATTCTTGAATGGGATGTAGTTGTCAGGTATCTGGTCCAATGGCCATCCGCGCTCGACCCAACTGAGGACTCGTGCTAAAATGGGATCGCGTTTCGTTTCCATCGCGATATCTCGGGCTGTTAGTGGCGGTGTTCGAAGCGTCTCGATCTGCAGTGTTGTAACTGTCGCAGCGGGGTCATCAATGGTCTCTGGAAGTGGTGCACGGCTCAATGCGTCGGTGTGGGGAATGGCTTTCCCCGGGCAGTGTTGCAACTTGTAATTATACGCAGCCAAGAATTCTGACCAGCGAGTCATTCTGGGAGATAATATATATGGTGTTGGCCTATCTCCCGCTATTATTCCCAGCAAAGGTTGTGGTCAGTCACTATAGTAAAGGCTCGGCCATACACATATTCATGAAATCTCTTAACAGCAGACACAATAGCAAGGGCCTCTTTATCAATTTGACTGTAATTGCGTTCTGCTTTTGATAACGTCTTTGAGAAATAGGGAGCAGAGGCTTCACTACCGTTTGGCAAAACGTGGCTCAAAATGGTGCCCACTCCGAACGGTGATGCATCACATGTGTTTATTAAAGGCAAAGTCTCGTTATACTGCATCAAAACAGCATCAGAAGTCAATAAATTTTTCACATGTCGAAACGCCTGCTCCTCTTTGTGTCCCCATACCCAGATTGTTTTTTTGTTCAACAAACGATGTAGGGGTTCGGCTACGGTTGCTTTGTGAGGCAGGAAAACGTTATAAAAATTGATAAGGCCTAGAAAAGCCTGGAGGTCGGCCTTATTTCGGGGTTTTGGGGCGTTTTTGATTGCCCTAAGTTTGCTATCAGTGGGGTGAATGCCTTGACTATCAATTAGATATCCTAAAAATTCTACACAATCCGTACATAGTTGACACTTGTTTTTTTAACTTTGAGACCTGAATCTTTAAATCTCTGGAGAACCAACCCCAGGCGATCCTTTAGTATTTTCCAAGTCAGGGCAGTGATTAACACATCATCAAAATATGGACAACGCCTTTTATCCCTTGTAATAGTCTTTCCATCAAACTTTGAAAGATTCCCGGGGCTACGCTTACTCTGAACTGGAGTCGGTTACATTTAAACGCACCTCGGTGCGTAACGATCATTTGGGCCTCTGCCATTTTTTTGTCTGCAGGCAGTTGTTGGTATGCCTGGGCTAAGTCTAGTTTAGCGAAGACTTTTCCGCCCCCCAGGGAATGGAGGAGGTATTGCACCACCGGTACCGGGTAAGCGTTTTGTTGAAGGGCGTGGTTCAGGGTGGCTCGGTAGTCCCCACAAATTCTTATCGATCCATCCGGCTTGATGGGTGTCACAATTGGGGTTTCCCAGGGAGAGTGATCAGTTGGTTCTAACACACCCTGGGCTATTAATTTATCAAGCTGCTCGTCAATCTTTGGTTTAAGGGTAAATGGAACTCGACGAGGCTTAAGACGGATGGGAGCTATTTCTGGATTGAGGTTAAATGATATCGGGGTCGCCTTGTACTCGCCTAGTTTTTCTGCAAAGACGTCCTGGAATTCTTGGATGAGGTCCTCTTCCCAGTCGCTGCTGCAGGTTTGGTGAATGCCGGCTACTTCAATTCCGAGTGGAGCGAACCATTGGAGGCCTAACAAACTAGGCCGATCCCTGTCAATTACAGTCAGGGGTAGGAATGCTGTATGGTTTTTAAACGATACCCGGACTCGGCTGGATCCAATGACCAGAATTCGATTTCCTTGAAAGTCTTTGAGTGTGAGTCTTTGGAATCTGAGGTCTTGCCGCCGGACAGTAGGGATGAGCTGCTTGAGGGTCTTCCAGGAAACCATCGAGAGGGACGATCCTGAATCGACTTCCATCAGGCAGGGCTGATTTTCGATGGCCACTTTCACTCGAATCTTCTTGGCATCAAGAGATGAGGCGTGACCGATCATGATAGTTTGGTGAGCCTCTTCTCGCTTCGTTGAGTGGTTTAGGGTTTTGTTTCTGTAGGAGTGGTTGTTCCATTGGTGGTTCATGGGTTCTCGCTTTACAGGATGACTTCCTGTCGGTTGGCGATAGTTAGCCCCCCTCGAGGGCTGGCTGGGTCCTATTTGGCTTCTACAGACCCGTCCGATATGGCCTCGTTTCCCGCACACATGGCAGAGCGCGTCGAGGAATTTGCATTCTGACCGGGGGTGGCTTGCTCCACAACCACCGCATTGGTACTGCGATTTCTGGCGTTGGTCTCGTTCGGACCGAAGTCGGTGGACCTCTTCTTCATCGCTTTCTGATGACGATTCGAGGTCCTCGTGGTGGGCTGTCATAAGCTGTCCTTCTGACTGAGGTGAAATTTCGCGGGCGAGTTGTCGAAGCGGGGCATGGCTGCGGCGCATTTGGGCAGCCGACTTCCTGGTTGCTTCTGCTGCAGTAGCTTCAGTGATGGCATCTTTAAGGCTAATGTCACCTTTCGCCATCAGCTTACTCTGTGTGCCTGGAGCATCTAATCCCAGAACTATTCGGTCTCTCAGGGCTTCTTCTAGGTTGGCCAATTCGCATAGGCCTCCCAGATTCCGGAGATCCGCTATGAAATCAGCAACATTTTCGCCCTTCCGCTGACTTCTCTGGTAAAATTCATGCCTTCTAACGAGTGTTGGCACAGTCGGTGCATAGTGGGCCTCAGCAGGGGTTCGAGGACGTTCCAGTCCATAGACTTTACTTCTGCCAGTTTTGCTAGTGCCTTGGCCATCTTGAATACGGTCGGCCCGCAATGAGTTAGGAATACCGCCCGTTTCTTTCCGGTCGTGGCATCCTTCAAATTGTTGGTCTCCAGAAACATCTGGAAACGATCCATATATGAGTCCCAGTCTTCTTGCGCTGGGTCGAATGGAGCGGGTGGTATGACGCTGCCGGACATGGTTCCGCCGTTGGTGCATTTCAGCCACGTGCTCTGTTATCGTTCTTCGTCGTTCAGTCAGCTCTGACGTCTCCACATCCCATCCTCGTCGCCAGTGTTATGTTCTGTGCATGGGCGCTAAAGAGGAGACGAGCCGGTGAACAGTGAACTTCAAACTCTTTATTTACATGTGTAACAGCTCAGCTCTATGGCCGCAATGGACCCCTTTATATAGGCAAGCTCTTGAGTATTTAACCAATGAAAACACAGGGAGCGCTAGCTCCGTTAACCAATGGGAGAGGCTCGTTAATAGCCAATCAGATTCTTCTGAACGGACCAATCCAATGTCGCTATTATCGGCCAATCAGAAGTTCAGGGCCAGAACCCTGCACTTTGCTTCAAGCTCTTAATAATCTTTATTCAAGTACTTTTATTAATTCACAACAGTTCCATTGGTTCCACTAGTCCCTCCAAGGTCCCTTGCATTTCCTTTAGTCTGAAACTCATCTGCTCCGGGTGGCTGCTGTGTATCATCTCCAGTCCAATCCAGTAGACCAGGGGTCTCCAACCTTGGCAGCTTTAAGACTTGTGGACTTCAACTCCCAGAGTTCCTCAGCCGGCAGGAACTGTGGGAGTTGAAGTCCACAAGTCTTAAAGTTGCCAAGGTTGGAGACCCCTGCAGTAGAGGACTACTTTAGACCACAAAAAGCTGCCTGTTTTGCTCCCACAGATAGCAGACCAATAAATGCTCAAAAAAACAAATGGGTGGAACAAATGGAAGTGAATCAACCAGCAACAATCTGAACAATTTGTATGCAAATACATGCTTACAAGTTGGCACAAATATCCTTCAGTCATTTCATTTGATCAACACCCAAGTATATAAATAAAGGCAGATATTAAACTTCAAGGGAAGTCCTTTTATCAGTACGACTAATGAATAACCAACATAGGGAATCTCCTTTCTCATAGATTACCAAGGGAAAGTTTAGTGTTGTTTTGCTTAGGCCTTTTAAGACAGGAGCTTAGTTTCAGTTTAAAAATCGCATTTGTTTTAGAACATAGAATCATTGGGTTAGAAGGGCCCTCCGAGGTCTTCTCGTCCAACCTCTGCTCAAGGCAGGAGTACTTATATCATACCAGTTGAATGGTTGTCTGGACTATTTTTGAAAACCTTCAGTGATAAGAGCACCCACAATTTCTGGGAGACAAGCTAGTGAAGAGGAGGACCAGGGGAGACAAGATAGCAGGCTTCCAATATTTGAGGGGCTGCCACAGAGAAGAGGAAGGGAGGGTCAAGCTTTTTTCCAAAGCACCTGAAGGCCAGGCAAGGAATAATGGATGGAAACTGAACAAGGAGAGATTCAACCTGGAAATAAGGAGAAACTTTCTGACAGTGAGAACAATCAACCCATGGAACAGAAGTTGCCCTTGGAAGTTGTGAGAGCAACATCACTTGAGACCTTCAAGAAGAGATTGGACTGCCATTTATCAGAAATGGTGTAGGGTCTCCTGCTTGGGCGAGGGGTTGGACTAGATGACCAACAAGGTCCCTTCCAATTCTGTTATTCTGCTATTCTATTATTCATTGATTAAATTGTTCTCACTGTCAGGAATTTTTTTTTCCTTCTAGATTGGATCTCCCTTTAACAAGCTTCTATCCATTCCTTCTTTTCTTGCCCTCTGGTGCTTTGGAGAATAAGTTGACAAACCCACCCCCCTTTTTTCTCTGTGACAGACCCTCAAGTACTGGAAGACAGTTATCATGTCCCTCTTAATCCTTCTCTTCAATAGACTAGACGTATCTAGCTCCTTCAACTGTTCATCCTACAATTTAGCCTCCAGACCCTTTATCATCTTTGTTTCTCTACTCTGCACTCATTTTTGATACAGTGGTGACCAAAACTGGACTCAGTATTCCAAGTGTGGACTCACTAATGTGCAGTATTAAAAAAAAAAAGTATAAGAGGGTATTATCACTTCTCATCATCTTGATGTTATGGTATCACTCTGTTGATATAAACCAGAATGACATTGTCTTTTTTGGCAGCTGCAGCACATTGCTGACCAGTACTTATGGGGTAGTCCACTAGGACCCCTTAATCTTTTTCAAAGTTCAGATCAATTCAGATTAACAGAGTTGGAAGGGACCTTCTAGATCATCTAGTCCAGCCCTCTGCCCAAGCAGGAGACTCTACACCAGGGGTCTCCAACCTTGGCTCCTGGAAGCCTGGCGGACTTCAATTCCCAGAATTCCACAGCCAGCTGGCTGTGGAACTCTGGGAGTTGAAGTCCGCCAGGCTTCCAGGAGCCAAGGTTGGAGACCCCTGCTCTACACCATTTCTGACAAATGGCAATCCAGTCTCTTCTTAAATGCCTCCAGTGATGAAGCTCCCACAACTTCTGAAGGCAAGCTGTTCCATTGGTTGATTGCTCTCACAGTCATTTTCTTTCTTTCTTTCTTTCTTTCTTTCTTTCTTTCTTTCTTTCTTTCTTTCTTTCTTTCTTTCTTTCTTTCTTTCTTTCTTTCTTTCTTTCTTTTTCTTTATTTCTAGGTTGAATCTCCCCTTGGTCAGTTTCCATCCATTATTCCTTGTCTGGCAGATGACTTGACACAATTCCCCAGATCACAATTGGGAGTTCTCCAAATCCTACTTCCAACCCATTTTGAGAGCAGAGATGGAAGCCTTATCAAGTTAACCCATCTCAGTAGAAAACCAATAATGAAGGATGGCGTATATTGCAATCAGTTATCCCAATATCTAAAGGGCTTTCACAAAGAAGAGGGGGTCAGGCTATTCTCCAAAGCACCTGAAGGCAGGAAAAGAAGCAACGGATGGACACTAATGGATGGACACTAATCAAGGAGACAAGCAACCTAGAACCAAGGAGAAATTTCCTTACAGTGAGAACAATTAACCAGTTAACCTTTCCTCCAGATGTTGTGAATGACCCAACACTGGAAGTTTTTAAGAAGAGATTGGACAAGCATTTGCGTGAAATGGTATAGGATTTCCTGCATGACCAGGAATCAGACTAGAAAATGTTCAAGATCTCTTCCAATTGTGTTATTCTGTTATCTTTTGAAAACCATATGCTGTTCACCTTTATTTTAAATGCTCCATTTTTGCCCCATGTCCATTGTACATTAAAATCTGGTGGCATCATGGATGCATTTTCCTTAAACGAGGTGCTAAAACATCTTTCAAATTTGGCTATTTTTGACGCGAGGTTAGCATGGAGGAAATAGTCAAACAAAGACTAGATCATTTGTTGGAATTACTTTGTCCTGCTCAGAGTTGAAAAGAAAATACCTCCTATACCAGAGTATTTATATTTAAAAAAAAAAATTTCAAAAATCTTTATTTTACATTTAGTAGCTCTGTTCACCTGACATGCTGAGTTAAGTAACGGGCATTGCACAATTTTTAAAACTCCGAGGATGGATCTAAGCTTCAGACAGCAAAATGGGTGGCATGTAAATGTAAGAAATAAAGAAAAAATAAATCTAGGATGTCAGTGACTTATTTTACAGATATTCCTCAACATACGAACACAATTGAGTCTAAGATTTCTGCTGTTAAGCAAGACAGATGATAAGTGAATTGTTGTCCAATTTCTCTACCTTTCTTGCCACCGTTGTTAAGTGAATCATTGCATTTGTTAAGTTGGTAACATGATTGTTAAGTGAATCTGGCATCCTTACGGACTTTGCTTGTCAGAAGGTGGCCAAAGGGGATCCTGGGAAACTGCAACTGTCATAAATAAGGATGGAGTGATGAGTGCAAAGATCATACCAAATATAGTAGAACCTCTAGTCACGAATGCTTCTGCGTGATGAAATCAGGTTCTGACCAAAATATTCACAATTTTTAACCCCTGCGGCCAATTTCCCCTTCCACGCCAGTGGTGGGATTCAAATCTTTTTACTACTGGTTCTGTGGCGTGGCTTGGTGGGCGTGGTGTGGCTTGATGGGCGTGGCAGGGAAGGATACTGCAAAACCCTCATTCCCTCCCCACCCAACTAACCTGCTTTCCAGCTCCGTTCTCCTGGGCAGGGCAACCAAAGAAGACCAAGCCAATCATCTGGGACTCAACTTCGCAACATTCAGCGAAAGATTGGATGAAATGCACAAATGTTACAAGCTACTTGATAGTACAGCTAGTCCTCAACTTACAACTTACAATCATTTGCTTAGTGACCGTTCGAAGTTGCAATGGCATGGGGGAAAAAGTGTTTTATGACTGTTTTTCACACTTAATGACTGTTGTAGCATCCCTGCGGTCATGTAATCAAAATTCGGATGTGTGATAACTGGTTCATAGTTATGACGATTTCAGTATCCCGGGGTCACATGATCCCCTTTTGCAACCTTCTGACAAGCAAAGTCAAGAGGGAAGCTAGATTCATTTAACAAGCCTGCTACTAACATAACAAGTGCAGTGACTCACTTAACAACAGTGACAAGAAAGGTCTAAAATGAAGGCAAAACTTTCTTAAAAATGGAGGCAAAACTTGCTTAGCCTCAGACACTTCGGTCTCAATTGTGGTCCCAAGTTGAGGACTACCTGTAGGAGACATCCTTATTTGGAGCAGCAGTGGTGCCAAAACCCAAGTTGCATCCTGGGTTGTTCATCCTGCATTGAATCTTATCATATAGGGGTTGGGCTAGATGAACTCTGGGGTCCCCCTCAAATCTGAAATGGACTATTCTACAATGTAGAATGTACAATGTAGTTGCCAAACACCTTAAGTTTCACTTGAATGCTCTTACACTGAGGGATAGTTCCTCTGAAATGCATTCTTTTAATAGCCATTGAGTTAATAGGCTTCGGGCTATAATCTGATTGTAAATTTCCATTTGGAGCTTTGATGGTAACATGCAATGAAGGAATTGCCTTCCATTCAGTAGGGACAGACTTTGGCAGTTCTCTGAATTCTGCAGAAACTGAACCACATTTAATTTTGTTGGAAATAAAAGGAGGAGAATGCTTATTTATTTGTATCCCGCCTTTTTTATTTTCACAAATAAAACGACAAAACATATCCAACATACCTTCCTCCTTCTATTTTCCCCAAAACAAGAACATTGTGAGGTGGGTTGGGTGTGAGAGAATGACCCAAAGTCACGCAGCTAGCTTTGGTGCCTAAGGACGGGACTAGAACTCACAGTCTCCTGGTGATTGCCTAGTTACTCAGCTGGCTTTCATACCTAAGGGCGGAACTAGAACTCACAGTCTCCTGATGATAGACCCAAAGTCACTTAGCCTAAGGTGGGACTAGAACTCACAGTCTCCTGGTAATAGACCTAAAGTTACTCAGCCGGCTTTCATACCTAAGAGTGGGACTACAACTCATAGTCTTCTGATGATTGCCCAAAGTCACTCAGCTGGCTTTCATACCTAAGGGTGGGACTAGAACTCACAGTCTCCTGGTAATAGACCCAAAGTCACTCAGCTGGCTTTCATGCCTAAGGGTGGGACTTCCTGCCTAAGGGTGGGTCTTCTGGTGATTGCCCAAAGTCACTCAGCTGGCTTTCATACCTAAGGGTAGAACTAGAACTCACAGTCTCCTGGTAATAGATCCAAAATCACTTAGCTGGCTTTCATGCCTAAGGGTGGGACTAGAACTCACAGTCTCCTGGTCATTGGGCCAAAGTCACTCAGCTGGCTTTCATGCCTAAAGCCAGATTATAACACACAAATCTCCTGGTTTCTAGCCTGGTTTCTTAAGCCATGCTGATGAACTGACAGAGATGCTGGAAGGAAGTTTTAAAAAGCGCAATGTTTATCCAGGTTATAGGTAAGCAATCATGGTCCACAAATGGAGAATCACAAATGAGCCTCCCCCCTCCATAGCTTCCTATGGGGCTATCCTGTGTAATTGCATTATCTATAATAAAAAACTATGTCTACTCAGCTTCAAACGTACAAGATTTCTAGTGTTTTCTAATGCCTGAAATTAAAACCTGGTTCATACATGCTGCTCAATTTTGCTGTCATTGATGGGAAAAAACATGGCTGACAGGTAACATACTAAGCTAAAATAAATCAGTGAGGTTTATAGACCAAACTGGGTTTACACAGGACACTCAGTTGCAAACAAGCTTTCAGTTAACCCAGATATATAAACTGGATTAGCATTAACTAGTTCTTTCAAAATTGTAGTTAGAAAAGTAGACAACTGAATACTGGTAAATCCTTGATTTTATATCACAACTAGCTCGATACCTGTGCTTCACTACAAAACTATGTGGTCGGGCTTAGCTCTTGGAGAGTAAAATAAGGGAGGGGGAAATTCTGCCTCTGCCTACCAGCATCCATAGGTATTCATCTGGCTAGTGTCCTGTCAGGGTGTGAGAGAGTTGAGGGCTGTTTGGAAACTGAAAGAGTATTTTCTGCATGAGCAAGGAGACAGCAAGGAGCCTGGGCATGGCTTAGCTCAACTGTTCTGTACTAAAACTGCTTGGTGCTCTGAAACTAAAACTGAAACTCCTCTCCTCTGTTTGTGTTTTGCATTTGGAACAGATTTCTTTTCAGGTGGGGAGGGGGAGTAGAATTCCTTAGCATCAGAGCATGTTAATAATAATGTAGGAAATATTAATGCTCTTATGGTCATTTTGAGAAATCCTTTCTTAGTTAGCACCTAGAAGCCAAGAGGAACATACGTGCCAAATTTCAAGTTTGTAGGCTTGATGATTCTGGAGATTCTGTGATGATGTGTGAGTGGGATTTCACAAATTTATATATTTATATATATGTATGTGTATGTGTATGTGTATGTGTATGTGTATGTGTATGTATATGTATATGTATATGTATGTATGTATATATATATGTTTTCTGAGGTTCTCGTGAGTATTTGTATGTGGATCTTTGGTTATTTGGATTTTCTCCCGCGTAAGATTAGAAGTATCTAGGCAACGTTTCGATGAAGTCTCATTCATCATCTTCAGGCTTGGTCTTCAGCTCTGTGCAGAGAGCTGAAAACCAAGCCTGAAGATGATGAGTGAGACTTCATTGAAACGTTGCCTAGATACTTCCAATCTTACGCGGGAGAAAACCCGAATAACCAAAGATCCATATATATATATATATATTCTTAAGTTATATATATGTATGTATGTATGTATGTATATACACACACATATATATATAATGGTATTCAGCTTTGTTCGGGTATTTTCCCACGTCATTATAGTTGTGCTTTTAAAGTTGTAGCAACGTTTCAGCAGAATCTCATCATCAGGCTTCTGTATTGTGCTAGCCTACTGCTAGCCTCAAATTTAAAACTGAAATGGCTGTGAAAGTCTGACTCACAGACGAACACAATACAGAAGCCTGATGATGGCAGATGAGATTCTGCCGAAACGTTGCTACAACTTTAAAAGCACAACTACAATGACGTGGGAAAATACCCGAACAAAGCTGAATACCACACATGTAAGTACTCACGAAAACTTAACAAAACAAATATTATACAAATATACTTATATATATATATACATATATACATATATCATTGAGATGAGGGCAAATTGATCTTTGATCTGGATCTCCATTTTCTGCTCCTTTGCTTGATTTGCCTTTTTTTTTGACAATGTGGCAGCTGAAGACATAGCAGTTCTCTCCTATCTAGATTTTTAAATACACCGATCTGTTCTGCTACAGGAAAGGCCGCTCCTTAGGCAGAGAGTGCAAGTTTCACCACAGCGGCCGAACCTCAACGTTCGGTCACTCCTAAGCAAACTGTCCTTAAGTTACGACAACAGTGGAGCCCAACTGCGCAAACTGTCCTTAAGTTACGACTACAGTGGAGCCCATTACGATCCTTAAGTTATAAGAGTTGTAAAATGGGTTTGGTCACTGGATCAGTCTGATTCATGACTTTATGTGGTGGTTGTTTTTGTGGTTGTTAAGCCTACCCGTTTTTCACTACGGTTTTTGCTGAAAACATGGAGGTGCCTGTTCTCCACAAAACCATTGTAAGCGTTTTTAGGGCACTGTAAGTGGTTTTGGGATACTGTGACACTGCTGATGTCCATAGTATATTTTGGCTGTGTTGGTAAGCACCTGAAGTACAGTCACATGACCTCTGAGGGGAGGAACTGTCAGAACTTTGGATCCAGGTGATGTTCCCTTTTTTCAGGTAGGTTGTAACTTTGAACAGTGATTAAGCGATTGGCCATAAGCCAAAGACTCCCCAGAGTAACCAATTGCTGAAAAGCCACAGTTACTGAAAATGAAGAATAAGTGAGGGGCCCTTGGTTTGACTGTTTTCTTGCAGATACCTCATTACTCAAACTAGATAACAACAACATTAGTGCACTGATGATATCACCTGGTGTGGTAATGTAACTCCTACAAGAAAACAACCAAGCTTGGAGACCACCAAGGACCCCTCATTTCAACCCTGAGCTATAAATATTCTCCTTTATTGGATGAACAAATGGTCTGTCTCAGCCAAAGACAACACCTTATGCTCCCATTACACTCAACTCATCTGTGTCATTTTTTCTAACAGTGGCAGAAAGTTCCTTTTAGGTGAAGGGCATTTCTACCCTTTATGTATATATTCCTTTGTATGCGTGGGTGTTTGTGCGTGTATTCATATTCATTTTAACTTTTTAAACTTAAATCATTCTGATTGTATTGACTATATTATGCAGCACCCAAAGAGAGGAGAATGGGCAGTTAAGAAATATGATACATGTCATATGTGTGTGTGTGTCTATGTGTATGTATGTGTATGTACGTATGTGTCTATGTGTATATACATATATACATTACACACACATACACAAACACACACACACAGATATATATAGAGATATCAATTTATTTATTTTGAAATTTATTTATTTTGAAATTTATTTATGAAAATTTATTTATTTATTATGAAATTTATTTATTATGAAATTTATTTATTTATTTATTATGAAATTTATTTATTATGAAATTTATTTATTTATTTATTATTAAATTTATTTATTTATTATTAAATTTATTTGCTGCCCATGTCGTATCCAATGACGGCTACTAACCAAACGATCGCAGCGATTCACTTAACAACGGTGATGAGAAAGGTCGTAAATTGAGGCAAAACTCACTTAACTTAGCTGTCTTGGTTAGCAACAGAAATTTTGGTCTTGGCTGGGATTGTAAGTGGAGGATTACCCATACCCCCCAAAAAAATACTTCCTACAGGTTAGACTTTTATGACCATAGCAACCAGTCATAGGAATTCTGAATGATTTTCATTTGAATCAATATGCCAACCTTGGCTTTGTGGCTTGCAATATATATATATGTATGTATGTATATATATATATATGTGTGTGTGTGTGTGTGTGTGTGTGTTAACCAAAACCTTTTCTTTATATCCTTGGATGTTGCTATTGCCGTTTAAAGAGTTCTCTTATTTCCTTAGAAAATAAAAATTGAGTCTCCTTTTATCAAGTCATTGAATTCCAGTCCAGAGCTGATATATGCCTGTACTTTTCTATCACCTGGATTAAGAGTTAAATTTATGTTTTACCGACAAAGAAATAAAACATACATTTAACACAAAAATAGTTTGTTGCAAAAGCGACTGCCTGCAAAGGCCCCTGGATTGGGGCTGAAAGGCAAAAACGGAAGCAGTATGCTCCGTCCGATAATTAGGTAGACCAGGTTGTCCTGATAGACCTGTCCCACCAGAGATAAAAACACCTGGATTAAGAATTAATAGCATGGTCATTTTTCTACCCTGGGAAAACATGGCTAGAATCTGAGACAATATTTGAGAAAATTCCCAGCAGGATAAGGACCAACAACAACTGCATTTCTGTTATTTCATCTAAGACTAGAAAAGGAAAATATTCTCTTTTTTGGGAGGTAGATTTTTCTGTTCAACCAAGATTCTGACACCCATAGACATGCACTGTCTATATACTATACAACTTCTGGATGGTTTGGATTTACAGCTTTGCAAATAAATTGTTCACCTTTTTTAAAAAAAGCACAAGTATTTGTGTATCTTTCTGTTGATGATTTATAGAAATAAATTAATAACAGCCAGAGTCCCACGTGCTGGAAGTTTATACGGTGTGGTTCAAGTATACAAGAGACAGATTTACTTCTTAAACACTTACTTGTAAGCAGGCAATTAGCCAAGTTACTCAAATCCGAACATAAGGATATACTGCTTTCCATTTTTGGATGTTGGAAGAAACAGGCTGGGTTAATTAAGTAACCCCCAGTTAAATTAACTATGGAAAAGCATTGTGCAGGTAGTCCTCAACTTACGGCCGCAATTGAGTGCAAAACTTATGTTGTTAAGTGAGACGTGTTAAGTGAATTTGCTCCATTTTATGACTTTTCTCGCCATGTTTGTTAAGTGAATCGCTGCAGTTCTTAAATCAGGAACAGGACTGTTAAGTGAATCTGATTTCCCCACTTCCTTTGCATGTCAGGAGGTCGCAGAAAGGAATCCTATGAGCTCAGGACACTGCAACCGTCATAAATGTGAGTCAGTTTGCCAAGCATTTGAATGTAAATCAGGTGACCATGGGGATGCGGCAACGGTCATAAGTATGAATAATGGTCATATGTCACTTTTTTCAGAGCTGTTGTAATTTTGAATGGTCACTAAACGAACAGTTGTAAGTCTCCTGTACCACTTTATAAAGCCTTAGTAAGAGCAGAGTTTAGAATGCTGTATCCAGTTTTGGTCACCATAAGCATAAAAAAGATGTTGAGACACTAGAAAGAGTGCAGACAAGAGCAACAAAGAGGATTTGGGGACCGGAGGATAAAACATACGAAGTACAGTAACAGGAATTGGGTATGTCTTCTAGTCTAGTGAAAAGAAAGACTAGGTATGATATGATAGCAGTGTTCCAATATCTCAGGTCAGAAGTGGTATTCAGCAGGTTCTGACCAGTTCTGGAGAACCGGTAGCATAAATTTTGAGTAGTTCGGAGAACTGGCAAATCTGACCTCTGACTGGCCCCGCCCCCATCTCTTCTCTGCCTCCCGAGTCCCAGCTGATTGGCTGGGTCTTCTTTGGTTGCCCTGCACAGGAGAACAGAGCTGGAAAGCAGGTTAGTAGGGTGGGGAAGGAATGGGGATTTTGCAGTAAGTTTCCCCCAGGAGTGGAGTGGAATGGAGATTTTTACAGTATCCTTTGCCTGCCACATCTATCACGCCATGCCCACCAAGCCACGCCCACAGAACTGGTGGTAAATTTTTTTGATTCCCACCACTGTCTCAGGGGCTGCCACAAAGAAGAGGGAGTCAAGCTATCCTCAAAAGGCACAAAAAGAAACAACTTGTGGAAACTAATCAAGGAGAGAAGCAACTTAGAACTAAGGAGAAATTTCCTGACAGTGAGAATAATTAATCAGTGGAACAATTTGCTTCCAGAAGTTGTGGGTGCTTCATCACTGGAGTTTTTTAAAAAGAGACTGGGATGGTCATTTGTCTGAAATGGTGTAGGGTCTCCTGCTTGGGCAGGGGGTTGGACTAGATGACCTACAAAGTCCCTTCCAATTCTGTTTTAGTGAGTGTCTGAATCTCTTTTCTTCCCCCTCCCAAATTTATTTTCTCTTTGCACACTTCCAAGACATTTGGGAAGCCTTTCACAGTATTGAGGAATGGGATTAAAATAAATGCATCTTTTATTTTTGCTCTTTTTTTGGTCATTGAGTTTTTTGGCAAAAAAAAAAAGCATACTGAATTCTCTAATAAAAATATATACCTGAAGTTGTCAGAGGAAGTAAATACTTCTGCAGCTGTCGCCTTGTTTAACTACCGAAAAACCTAACAGATTGTTAATTTGATTTTTATTTATTTTCCCCCCCTATCCTTCAGCTTTTCACCTATTATATTATTTATCTCCTTCCCTTTATGACAGCATGTTAGTTGTGTGTCTGTATTTTTTGTAGGGATTATAAATAGCAAAAGGGAAGCAAGGCATAAACCTTAAATGTTCATTATAGGAAGAATCAAAACAAAACAAGACAAAATAGGGAATTTCGAGGTACAGAGGAATTTCAAGATAGATGAACCTAAAGAGGTTATTAATCCTTTGCAAATATCAAAGGCTGTGTTAAGATTCAAAGTAAGTTTAGGGTCCACCCCTTTAAATATTTTTGGCTTTAAAAAGCAACCCCAATTGGATTTTTGTCACGGAATTTCTTTGCACCAATTGCTAAAGCAAAGATATTATTCAGACCAATACATTAAATCCAGATAAATTACAGTAAAACAATTGGGTAGATTTAATTTAATCAAACGCAGTTAGTTATTCTACTCTAAACTGGCAACACACGATTTTCAATTTATAGGAAGCACAAGCTAACCAGCTGGGTTCATACAATTCATTAAGCCAGGAGACCAAACCAAGCTAAAAAAAAAAGCAAAACGTAACCAAACTGCACACCTGGGGCAAACCACACCTGGCTGAAGCTTTTCGTGACCACCACCAACTCAAAGATTTAACTAGATTCCCTGAAAGTTCTCCATTCTGCTGTCCTGGGTTGCAGACTGTCCTGTACAAACAAATACTCCAGTTCCTTTGATCTCAATGGGGCTTACTTTTGAGTTGACCTACCTAAGGGTGTGCTGAAAGGTACAGAGGCTGCCAGAGAACCCTTGGGAAGAAAGGTAAGGAAAACCAGCCAGGTAAACAAAGGTAAGAGAGTTCATCAAAGTGGCTGCACAAGCAAAAAAAAAAAAAAGGTTTTGCACCCGGGCATTGCTACTTCTAATTCAGAAATCAAACGTCATTGAGTTAAAACCACAGGGGAAAATGAAGCGAGGTTTCCAGATTCTTTGCATTACTTAGCGGGGCCCTTCCCACCTCGCCACGGATTGCATCGGTAGGGGCGGATGGGTGCTGTAGTCCAAAACCACCCAGAGGTTTCTCCAGTTATTCCATCCTGAAAGAGGTGACGGATCGGAGGATCGGAGTCTCCTTAAAGTCGTACTGGGGATGATGGTTTTTTTTCTTCTTCAAACTTTTAAATGTAAGGAGACAGTGTAAACGGAGGAAATTAGAAGTGTGTGTTTTTGTATGGCGGGAAGAGGGGGGTTTCTTTTCAGAAGTTTTCCACTTAGGAAGTCCTAGATAATTTCAAGGGGCCCTTTCCAGGCGATTTATATAAAGTCTGTGCCCTCACTCCGTTTTAGGTGCTTGGGGTAATCCGGGGAAAACCGGATTGAGAAGGGCGCTTACTTGATGTTCTTATTTATTTTTTTTGTAATTCTCTCTTCTGCCCTTCAGCCTCTTCGCCTCGAACGAAGGACTTCGGTGCGTTAAAATCAGATCAATCACTCCCCCCCTCCGGGAAAAAGTTTTATCTAACTTTTAACGATTAGGCCGTCTCCACTGAATAAACCGCGATTTTAGAGAGACAGACACAGTGAGATAGAGTGGGGCAAAGAGAGAGAGAATAAGAGAGAGAGAGAATAAGAGAATGAGAGAGAATGAGAGAGAGAGAATAAGAGAATGGGGCAGAGTGAGAGAGAATGAGAGAGAGAGGGAGGGAAGGGGAAAGAGAGAGAATGAGAGAGGGAGGGAGGGAGGGAGAGAGAGAGAATGAGAGAGAGAGAGAGAGTTGTTGAAGGAGAACCGTTTCTGAACAAAATAACTAATTCTAAATATTGCTACAGCCCTTCAGAACAGATGGAGAAGGAAGACCAATAAAGGGGAATATTTGTAAATGCCTCCGAGTTGAAATGTACACTTGGTGCTCTCGGTTTATTTGTTTCCTGGCAGACAGTCCATTACCCAAAATAGGGTAGGACTGATGATGTTACCTAGTTTACGCAACGAAACTTCTGCAAGAAAACAACTAAACTCAGAGAGCACCAAGGAATAAGAATGAGATTATTACGGCTCGTCGCGCAGTCGAGGTGGATTTGGCTTTTTTTTTCTTTTTTTTTTAAATCCACCTCTCAAGTCCTTCCCAAGGACCTGGGAGATTGGCAGGTGTTGGGCAAAGCCGACCCTAAGCTATTCAGAATGCCACTATGCCCAGGCTGTGAGTTCAATTCTGACGACCGCGCTGAATAGGAACAGCGGAGAGACTGGCACTCTTAAACTCGGTGCCCTCCTTCGGTTGGCTCTGGACTGAGGGAATCCCTAAATCCCCAAATCGAAAGCCCTCGAAGCCAGCCTGTTCAAGGCCCGCGACAGGATCGCGGTGGCAAGCAGAGTCCCCCAGGCGCAGCGCCGAGAGAAAAAAACCAAAAACTCCCGAATAATTTTTCGCCCACTTCTCCTTTTCTCCAGACTCCCGATCCTGCCCGGCTTTGTCCGTTGAAGCGCCCCTCATTCCCCAAATCGAAATTTTGGGGTTCGCCAAGTCCCGAAAAGCAAACTCGATAGGAAAAAGGCCCAAGAACGAAGGAGATGGGCGCTTAAGAAATATGGAAATGTACCTAAATAAAAGCTAGTTTCGATCCAAAACAATCCCACCCCCCTTGGAAAAATAATACTCCCTCCCAATTGCAAACTAGTTTCTGTGAGCGAACTCGGAAAACAATCAGATATTTCTCACAGACTGGTAAGTTTAAAAACCACTTTTAGTCCGAATTCGGCACCCTTCTTGAAAAGTTAAACCTTTCTTTATTCCAAAAGCATTTAATTTCTCCTAAATGGGCTAAATCCTAAAACCCCTCAGGTTTCTATTTTTATTTCCTTAATGGGAAGAATTTGGAAGAGAGATTCGCTCTGCAATCTTCTTACCCCAATCGTTATTTTAATCAGCGCTTTCCGTAAATAGGATCCACCTGGAAACGTTTGTCTTCTAAGGAAGACATAAAAAGTTACCTTTCGTTTTCGCAAAAAACACCAAAAAAAAAAAAAAAAAAAAGCCCCCCAAAACTCCATTTTTGAACCTATGGCTTCCTATAAAACTGATTTGCCAAGAAACAGAATTAAAACCCCCAGCCTGACTTTAAACTGAGCGGCAGGTTAATAAATAGCAGTTTATTTAGCTGATATTTTGCTAAAAAGAGGGAAGGACTGGCGGAAAAGCGCCGTAAAACGACGAGGGATAATTAGTAACCAACTTGTCAAAAGCCGCTGGACTCTTAAGTTGGAAGACACGTATGTAAGGTGTGTGTGCGCTGGCATTTTTACACACTCACACACACACAGAGGCGTGGGACACACATGTTTAGGACCTCAACGAACCCAAAAAAAAAGGTGTTTTTGTATTGGTGAATCAACAGCTGATGAAAGTTTTTACTGGACAAAATGGTATTAGAAGGAGGAAGAAAATATTCTTAGGAAGTGAAAAGATTTACCTGGAGTTAATTATTGCTAGATTCCTTTTCATCAAATTCACACCTCTCTCTCCACAAAGCCTATCTTTAGAAATTGATAGGTAACGGATATTACTTATACTTACTACGGTACTACTATTACTACTGCTCTGGACACAAAGATTCTTGGCATCTTAACTGGAGGCGATATTTGGGAAGGAGGGGAGAGAATTAACATATATGGCGTTTGAATGACTCTGCCCTCAACATGTTCCTTGGAAGTTACCCCCCCCCACACACACACACGCACCCTTTTTCTCCACCACTGCAATTTATATCAATGTAATTTTATTATTTTTACATCAGGTAAGCCCATGGTTCTGTTAAACGGGATCGTGTGGGAATGGAAACTAACTTCAATAAAGGAGAATAATTGTAACTCAGGCTTGAAATGAGGGGTCCTTGGTGCTCATTGGGCTTGGTTGTTTCCTTGCAGCGGTTTCATTACCCAACTAGGTAACATCATCAGGGATAGAAGGGAGTGGGATTTGCTCTCATTATGTTGTACTACTGATGAAGTTACCTAGTTCGAGTAAGGAAACTTCTGCAAGAGAACAACCAAGCTCAGAGGGCGCCAAGGTCCCTGCAAACTAATTCTCCCTTGGTTTTATACTTTTAACAGTTATTTGAATGAAAAAGATAGTGCTGGCTTGAACTTCCATCTGATACCCACCTCCCAGCTATTAGTTCCTGGACAGTGTGCAACCATCACACATTCATTGGAGGATATTACAAAATTAAACACACATACACACACAATACAGGGCCTGTTAACATCTGAAAGAGCTTTAGGGATGTCTGAATTGTACGGCCATTACAAATTAACCCGTGTCAAAGCCTCAGCGCAACCAACCGTGTTCGCAGGTGTTAGGTCTGAACCTTAGAATAAGGTGCGATTGCTTTCGGCCTGTCTCAAGATTGATTGGGCTGGGGGGGTGGTGGAATAAGTTACTACACCCCACCCCATTCTCGCAAAGCGGCAAAATTCAGTTCGGCTCATGTTTGAGTGGTTTCCTAGCATGGAGAATTTAATTTGCACGCTTATCCCACCAACTTTATTCATTGGTATAAAATATTGTCCTGTGGCACTTTTATGCATTTGTGCATAGACAGACACAGGAAAGAGGTATTTCCGGCCTGTATTTCAAATCTTGTTTCCAAGTCTGTCCCTTCCACTTATTTGATCTTTACCTTAGATAATTTTTAGACAGTTTCTAATGGAATTTTTGTTTCAAGGTAACAGAAAAATTCTAGGCTTAGGTATTTATATCTATCTTACACACACACATATATATATATTCCATATATCTATCTTCCATATATAAACTCCGCAGAACCACTTTAAATTTTAGTCTAAAATAATTTCAGTGTTAATTCTACAAAACTATACTTTGCCCCCAAGTTTTCCTTATAAAAACTCTTTTGCTCCCGTCCAATAAAATGAAAATAAGAACAAAGCAAAGAAATAATCATAACAGTATGATCCTTTTCTAGCGCTGCTGCATTCTTAATTTTATTATTTAGCCCCCTCCAGGTGTTATCGTTTGGGAACATGAAAAGGGTCACGTTCTCTCTTAGGGGACAGTTGCAATCCCTAAACTCCTCGCCAGTAAATACTTAAAAGGATTGCGCTGTTCCCGAGAGACAAAAAAAAAACCACCCTGATTTCATTTTGCTGGGATTATTTTAATCAGTTAAAAAGAAATTTATCTCCGCGCTATGTACTTTTTCTTTTTTCTTTTTTAAACTGGCGCTTGTCCTTGATTGTGGGTGTGCGAGTGAGAGAGAGAGAGATAAAAATCGATTGAAACTCTCACGTGGCTCGGTCATCCTTTCCCCCAGCACAACAACAAGGAGACAAGCGGACAAAGTTGTGTAAACGAATTGTGTACATTTGTATTACACATGCACGCAAACACAGCGAGTCATTCATTCTTTGAAGGGAAAGGCGCAAAGCAAAGGTGTGTGTGTGGGGGGGAGAGAAAACGTTTGGAATCAAAACCTAAACGGTTTTAAAATAATAATTTTTAAAAACAAAACAAAAGCCACCCGCGGTATTATTTTGCGAGGGGTAGCCAGAAGGGCGGCAAAAACGCACTTTTGCAAACGAGGCCATGCATTCAGTGGCCGGAACATTCTATCCAGTGTGACCGGAACGTTCCATTCCTTTTATCCCAACGTTCTATTCCGAACGTTCCACTCTGAACGTTCCGAACGTTCCCCCTTTCGGACAACCTCCCATGAGTTTCTCCCGAACCCCGCGCGCTTGCGGGGGAGGCGCAAATTGGCTCTACCGCGCTACCTTCTCCCGCAGCCCCCCTTCTCCTCCCTTACCTGATCATCCTCTCCACTTCGGCCCTCTGCTCCACCGCCTCCTCGGTGTTAAGCGCCTGCAACTCCCGCAGGATCTGCGGGGTGTCAAAATCATCCCCGTCGTCCGAGCCCTCGTCCCCCGACAGCCTGCCTTTGCTGTGCCCGTTGGTCAGGGTGTGGAAGATGGGCTTGCTATCCGCCTCCGTCCCGCCGTCGCCGCCGCCGCCTCCGTTGGGCGACAGCTGCAAGTTTTCCAGTTTCACCCCGTAGCCGCCGCCACCACCTCCGGCCGCCGGAGCGTTGTTGCTGCTTGTGCTGGTCGAAGGCATCAGTTCCTCCAGCGCTTGAATCAAGACCTCTTTGGTGACTCCGGAGGCGAGCAGAGCGTTGAGGAGCTCGTGTTGCAAAGCGCTGAGTTTGGACACCATTTTAAGCTCAGAAGGGAGGGAAGGAGGGAAGGAGGGAAAGATAAATAGACAGGACAGGACAGAGAGAGACAAACAGACAGACACACACAGAGGCAGAAAAAGAAAAGGGGGAGGGGGACGATAGGGAAAGGGGGAAGGAAAGCCCCACACACACACCAAACCCCCCCCCACAACCTCCCTCCCCCAAAGCCCCGCGATCCGGCTTGCAACGGGAAGTCCCCAAGAGCTCTCGCGGCTGACACCTGTTTCTGCGGCGGATTCTGCGGTGCAAATGCAGCGGCGGGGCCTCCCTACTTACTACTGCTACTCCCTCTTGATGCTCTCCATTAGGCCATATAAGAGATGCAAATGAAGTGGGCAGGATGCAAAGGACGGGCGGTGGGGTGGGGGGAGGAAGAGAGAGAGAGAGAGAGAGAGAGAAAGGGGACAGGACGGGAGGACACAGACAGCCCCGGGGTTGGGGGGGGGCGGGGAAATCCAGACACGCTTCCTTCGCCCGTCGGGATGAAGACTCGACCGCTCAGCCTTTAGGTCAGAAGGGGAAGCGTGTGTGTGGGGGGGGGGGATTGTCTCTAGAGATGCCCGCCCCCCCCCCACTCCTTCCTTCTCTGCTGCACTTTGAACCTGGGTTTAGGCAGCCGGTTTGGGGACTGTGTGTGTGTGGGGGGGCGCGGAGCGGGGGAGCTGCTCGCCGAACTTTGGGTGTCCCTGGCCGGAGAGGAAGGGAAGGGGCGGCGAACCCAGAAACCCATAAGGAGGAGGACATTAAGCCGGTTTTTAAAATTGCCCTCTTCAGATGCAAAGATTTCGGATTTTTTCCTTCTCTCCTCCTCCCTCCCCCAAAGAAAACCAAGTCGAACCATCATGCAAGAAAAATCAACTTCGATTATTATTATAGTAGTAATAGTAGTAATTGTATTTTATTATTATTATTATTATTATTATTATTATTATTATTATTATTATTATTATTATTATTATTATTATTATTATTATTATTATTATTAGATATATGATTATTATCCATTGTTTCTTGATTAAACCCGACGTCGGTTTGCAAGCCGAGAGTTTCGGAAACGGGTTTAGAGGAGAGAGAAGCTGGTTAATTTCACTTTCTGCGTTTATTCCTATCTGCCTCGCTCGTTTGGCTCCCTCCCAATTCCCATTTCTTTCCTTCTCTTCCCAGGGTTTTTAGCCGCCTTGGATAAAATTGGAGATGGCTCTTTTTCGGTTGATATATTTTTAATGTGCTCTCTTTTCAGTTTCCTGGTTTCATTCTCCGGGAGGGGGGCGGGGAAGACTTTAATTCGATAAGATCAGAATCGAATATACTGGTCTAATATATATGTCTTCCTTACAGACAGAAACTTTGAACTCGGATGAATCATAGAAAGCAGGACTGCAAAAGTCCCAGATTTTATTTACTGGATCATTGCATCAGTCAACCTTTTCTCCTTATCCAGGCTGATTTTTTTTTAACCCCCTTTTCTTTTAAAAACTAGAGAATGAATCTGGGGGTACCACTCAAAAATTAAAATTATTCAGTTCCCATTTTTCTTTAACACTTTTTATTGGGAGGTAGAAAAAGATTTTTCCATTTAGAAAAATAAAAATCGCAAGTTTAGCCGATTTTAATATTCATCCAACGGGTTCCTTCTTTTTCACAAATATTTCTGGTCACCGTCTGTCTGCATGGTGAAAATAAATGGTGGGATTGGAAATCAGAGTTGAATGGTTTCTGAAGTCGTTTTGGAGTAACTGTGAACAAGATGAAACAAGGTTAAAAAAAAAAAAAATCCTGCGTGGGTTTACCTGAGAATTCGTCCCATTGTATGTGGCAGAACCGAATGTTAGCTTTGTAGGCTCAATTTTTCTCCTATTGAAATCAACAACACAGTGAAACTCCGTGTGTGTTTGTTCCAAAGCAGTTGATTTCAGTAGGTTCTGTTGAAATTCCGTGTGTGTCTGTATATATCAGGGGTCTCCAACCTTGGCTCCTGGAAGCCTGGCGGACTTCAACTCCCAGAGTTCCACAGCCAGCTGGCTGTGGAATTCTGGGAGTTGAAGTCCGCCAGGCTTCCAGGAGCCAAGGTTGGAGACCCCTGGTATATATACACGCATTTGCATTACGCTTAAAATAGTTCAGCTCTGATTGGACCATGCATTTTAATTTGGGATTTCTTTGCTCTGAATGTGTGGCATGAAAAATTTGGTTATTATTAAGTTGTTGTTGTCATTGACAATTATTTTTGTTCACTTTTAGCTGCTTATCTAGAAAACAAGGATATCTCAAAAGCTCAGCCTTCCATATGGCCATGGATGGCAGGGTCATGCCAGGGGTGAAGTGGCAATGGGCGTGCCTAACAGGTTCACCGCAACATGTGAACGGGTGCCAAGCTACTTTTAAAGGTTGTGTACTGACTTTACGTTCATCTTGGAAGCCACTCGGAAAAAATACTTCCTTGAAAGCAAATTGGGCTGCAGGACTAGGAAATCAAATGCTACATGCTGAGCAGCAATCTTTTTAACTGATGAATGTAATATATGGGACTACATATATAGGTATAATATGCAATGTACAACAGGGGTCGCCAACCTTGGTGACTTTATGACTTGTGGACTTCAACTCCCAGAATTCTTCAGCCAGCTTGGAGGAACATATAATATAACATATTATGTTAGTTATATAAGATAGACAGACAGACAGACAGATAGATAGATAGATAGATAGATAGATAGATAGATAGATAGATAGATAGATAGATATAAATTAGAGAGATAAAGATGGAGAATATATATTTGAATTCCTCAGCCAGCTCAGAAGAACATATAATATGTAACATATTATGTTATTTATATTAGAGAGAGAGACAGACAGACAGACAGACATAAATAGAGATAGACAGATAGAGATAGATAGATAGATAGATACAATTAGCTAGATATAGATTAGAGAGATAGAGAATATATATTTGAATTCCTCAGCCAGCTCAGAGGAACATATAATATGTAACATATTATGTTATTGATAGTATTAGATAGATGGAGGGAGGGAGGGAGGGTTGGTGGGTGGATAGATAGATAGATAGATAGCTAGAGAGATAGAGAGATAGATATAAATTAGAGAGATAGAGATGGAGAATATATATTTGAATTCCTCAGCCAGCTCAGAAGAATATATAATATGTAACGTATTATGTTATTTATATTAGAGAGAGAGAGACAGACAGACAGACAGCGATAGATATAGACAGATAGAGATAGATAGATAGATAGATAGATAGATAGATAGATAGATAGATAGATAGTTACATGTAGCTAGATATAGATTAGAGAGATAGAGAATATATATTTGAATTCCTCAGCCAGCTCAGAGGAACATATAATATGTAATATATTATGTTATTTATAGTATTAGATAGATGGATGGATGGATGGATGGATGGATGGATGGATGGTGGGTGGATAAATAGATAGATAGATAGATAGATAGATAGATAGATAGATAGATAGATAGATAGATCGGTGGGTGGGTGGGTGGTTAGGTAGGTAGGTAGGTAAGTAGATAGACAGACAGACAGACAGACAAACCGACCATCTTTCTTAATATAAGGGCTTGAATTCCAGCTACAGCAAGACGCTATTCTAGCTCACCCATCTGGGATATTCTTTTCTTAAAATGAGAGGCTACCCCCTAAATTCAAGAATCGGCTTTCATGTTCTCCACCAGTTGTAACTTTGCCTTCTTAGCAACAGGGCTCTTCCTTGCCTTTGCCTTTATGTGGCTGAAACTAAACTAAAGTTGGAGCATGAATAGATACTATTTCCCAACGAAAGGCGGTATATGGCAAAGGAAGCCAGGGGTGGCATGGCTTTTTATCTGAGCGATGTGCATCTCTTGAGGTTGTTGGCTTTTTTAAACTATTAGCTAGCCCTGGGGACCAGTACCTGGTTGAGAAACCCAGAGGCCCAATTGTTCCGTTACAGCAAGGTTGGAGCTAACCTTCTCTTAAAAGTGTCTGTTTCTGCACATTTTAAATCCATTTTTCTCAGGGATGACTGAATAGCCCGAGGGGGAGGGAGTTATCCACAAAGGGGTGGGGTTGGCTCCTTGGACCTTCACAGCTGGGCCATGGGCTCCTCACCCTCAGGTTTTGCTTAGTTTGTCACATGTTGGTGCCCTTTGCTACTCTTTCTCTTGGTTTATTAAATGTGTTTGAATAATAATGGAGATGCTGTGATTTCTTTTCCCAATAAAGATCCTGACATTTGGGGGGAAGGGGGAAAGTACCAGGCTAAAAAGCAGAAGGTCATGAGTTCAAGTCCCGCCTTAGCTATGAAAGTCACCTGGGTGACTTTGGGCCAGTCACCAGGAGGAGATGGAGAGTTCAAGTCCCGCCTTAGACATGGAAGCCAATTGGGTGGCTTTGGGCCAATCACTCTCTCTCTCTCCGCCCAACCCACCTTACAGGGTTGTTGTCGTTGTGAGGAAAAATTGGAGGAGGAAGTTGCATTGGATGTTTGCCACTTTGGGTTATTTGTAAAAATAATAAAGGTGGGAAACTAACTAGCTAAATTAAATAAAATTAATTAATTAACTAAATAAATAGGCAATCTATATTTATTCTCAATAAATCTAATGGGTGACTCCACGAATTCACCAGGAGGAGAATTCAAGCTTACAAACATTTACAATTGATAAGGCATCAGATACTAAATATTTATTAGCTAAATATAAGACATTGTTTTAAAAAAGAATGACAGCAAGCAAAGATGTACCGACTGAATATCTCTTTCAGTATTAAAGCCCCTTTGTATTTTCTACACATAAAAAGCATGAAGATTTTTTTTCCCCGCTTTTGCGTGGTTTTTGTAATCCTGGTGGAATGTTTGTGCATTTTTATTGCAATCAGGTGCACTAATTGAGGGAAGAAATGTTTTTCACCTCAGTGGTCGGGTTCACACAATCTATTAAGCTAGGTTAAACTAAGGCCAGCTTGTTTGTAGTTTAGTCATTGCCTTCACCTGTTATGGACATCCCGCCCTCACGCTGACCTATAATACAGTTTGTCACTGTGTTTGGTAAACTTAGGTTTAACGATAAATGTGTTGTGTGAACTCCCAGCCAGGAAACCTTATGCTTCTGAAACACCTTGGATCAATTTCTTTGAAAAAATTAAAATCTGAGTAAGAAAGACAAGGCTATTTAAAACTTCAATAGTTACTCAGCTCTTATTGAGATCCCGAGAGGCAGTCTTCAAGATATTATAGATAGTCCTTGACTTACAACCACAGTTGAGCCTGAAATTTCTGTTGCAAACTGAGACATTGGATAAGTGAACTTTGCCCCGTTTTATGACCTTTCTTGCCACAGTTGTTAAGGGAATTGTGCAGAGGTGGTATTCAGCAGGTTCGAGCCAGTTGCGGAGAACCAGTAGCGGACATTTTGAGTAGTTCGGAGAACCAGCAACCTCAGACTGGCCCCGCCCCCATCTCTTCTCTGTCTCCCATTGAGTCCCAGCTGATTGGCTGGGTCTTCTTTAGTTGCCCTGCACAGGAGAAGGGAACTGGAAAGCAGGTTAGTGGGGTGGGGAGGGAATGGGGATTTTGCAGTATATCCTTCCCCTGGAGTGGGGTGAGAATGAAGATTTTGCAGTACCCTTCCCCTGCTACGCCCACCAAGCCACGCAATGCCTACCAAACCATGCCCACAGTACCGGTAGTAACAATTTTTGAATCCCACCACTGGAATCATGGCAGTCATAAAGTTAGGAACACAGTTATTAAATGAATCTAGCTTCCCTCTTGACTTTCCTTGTCAGAAGATTGCAAAAGGAGATCACATGATCCCAGGACAGGGGATGCTCCAACGATCGTAAGTGTGAAAAACAGTCCTAAGTCACTTTTTCTGGTGCCATTGTAACTTCGGTCACTAAACGAACAGTTGTTAAGTCGAGAACTATCTGTATATTCTCTAGATGAATAAGGAAGAGACAGCTGCAAATTTATGTTCATCGAGATAAAACAGAAGTCTTGTTGATGAATAAGAAAATGCATTTGGGGCAGGGATTCAGCCCACGTGAGAGATCGGACTAAAAGAGCAAGTCTGTACTTTATAAGCATAAGGAGTCCTTGAATTACAGCCATTCATTTAGTGCCCATTCAAATCTGTCATAGCACTGAAAGAAGTGACTTATGACCAGTCCTTGCACTTACGACTGTCATGGCATTCCCATGATCATGTGATCAAAGTGTGGATACTTGTTAACCAGCAGGTATTTATGAAGGTTGCAGTGTCCCAGGGTTACAGGTAGTCCTTGACTTACAACGGTACGGCCATTTGAAGTTACAATGTCATTGGAAAAAAAAGACTTATGACGATTTTTCATGCTTACAGCTATTGCCGCTTCCCCATGGTCACGTGATCCAAATTCAGATGCTTAGCAACTGACTCATATTTATGACGGTTGCTGTGTCCCAGAATCATGTGATCCCCTTTTGCGACCTTCTGATCAGCAAAGTCAACAGGAGAATCCAGATTCACTTTACGACCATGTGACTAATTTAACAAGTGCATGGATTCGCTTAACAACTGTGGCAAGAAAGGTCGTAAAACGGGGCAAGGTTCACTGAAGAAACGTCTCACTTAGTGGCCTAAAGTTTGGGCTCAGTTGTGGTCGTAAGTCAAGGACTCCCTGTATCTGGTCACCATCTGCCCCCTTCCCCATGTTCTGGTGACAAGCCAAATTAATTGGGGGTGGGAGCCTAATTAATGACCACGTGATTCACTTAACAACTAGAGTCATTTGCTCAATCACTGTGCCACAAAAGGTCATAAAAACGGTCATGACTCGTTTAACAATGGCTTTGATTAACAACGGAAATTCGAGTCCTAATTGTACTAGTCATAAGTCAAGGGCTACCTTTACTCTCTGATCATCAGCTACTGCAGTGAAGTTTAAGAATTTGTTGCAGAATTGCAGTTAAGAGCAGCAATGGCAGCCATTCCCGGAACTGGTCATATTTAAAGATTATTTTTCACTCCTTGATCACATCCCAGTTTGACTGTATTTGGAGCTATCCTGCAAACTACTCCAGAATTTGCAACTGGAAAAGAGTCAGGATGAAGGATAAGGTACAAAGAATGTTAGAATGCTTCTAACCATATTTCTACCTGGGCACAGTCTCTGAATAGTTTGTGTTAACCTTTAAAGCCCCAAATAACTTATGGCTTGATTAAGAGTTGCGTTTCATAACCTTGGCAGGTGGAAGATGTGTGGACTTCAGCTCCCAGAATTCCCCAGCTACAACTGGACTGCAACTGCAGAAAAGTGTGTTCTCTTCTCTTCCCAACACCTGCAGTTCCCAGAGACATTTTGAAAAAGAAAGATCAAAGCCACATACTTAGCTTTTTATTAAAATGACACTTAATTTTGGAAAGGGGATTCAATTTGCCAGTTCTAGAATTGAAAAAGGATTTTTTTTTCTTCCCTTCCCTTCCCTTCTTCCTTCCTTCCTTCCTTCCTTCCTTCCTTCCTTCCTTCCTTCTTTCATTTCTCCTTTCCTCTCTCCCTCCCTCCCTCCCTTCCTTTTTCATTTTCTTTTCTTACTTCCATCCTGCCCTCCTTCTTCATTCCCATCTCCTTCTTTCCTTCCCTTTTTCTTTCTTTTTCTTCTTTCTGTCTCTCCCTTTTTTCCCACTTTTTTCCTTCTCTTTCCTTCCTTCTTTCCTTCCCCTAGTTTCCTTTTTTCCTTCTTTCTTCATTCCCATCTTCTTCCCTCCCTCCCTCCTTCCCTTCCTCCCTCCCTCCCTTCCTTCCCAGAGATCCCTGCAAAGTTTCAAAGCCATCAATGAATTTCTGCTGGCTTCAGGTATGTTTACTCACCTAGCGTAAAAGGGGGAAAACTTTATGTGGGCACAGCTATTTCAAGGCCAACTCAATAGAGCAAAGAATCTAAATGGGATTGTTTAAATGCTTTCCAGTCTTAATTTCAGCTTTATCTGAAGGCAGGGACCAGGGTAGGAACTGGTGGAAAGAAAGGAAGCCATCAAACACAGCAGGAACTGGCCATGAATCTTAAACCTGTAAGTCTGTTTTCTCCCAGAAAGCAAGTTTTTAACTCCACAGAATGAACAGTCACCGTTTCAAGGCAGAATGACATCGAAAGCAAATTCAAAAAGGATTGTTTGAAAAGGATGTTGTTGTGGTTTGTGGTCACCACAATTTTAGAAATGTGCTGAGACTCTAGGTCAGGGGTATCAAACTCAAGGCCCACGGGACAAATCTGGCCCACAGGGTGTTTAAATCTGGCCCATGGGGCTGGCTGGAAATCCAGTTTGACAGCCCTGCTCTAGGTCTAGGAAGAGTGCAGAGAAGAGAAACAAAGATGATGAAGGGACTGGAGAATAAACCATATGAAGAATAGTTGCGGGAACCAGGTATGTGTAGTCTAATGAAGAGAAGGATTAGGAGTGACATCACGGGTGGGATTCTACTGGTTTTGACCGGTTCTATAGAAGCGGTTGTTATGATTCTGCGCAGTTCGGAGAACCAGCAAATCGTGCCCCTGGCTGGCCCCTCCCCTCTCTTCCTGCCCCTCCCCTCCCCGCCCAGTCAGTCCTTATCGCGCATGCGTGACATCGCTGACTGTGTTCTCCCCCCCCCCAGTCACTCCTTAAGGTATTTTTTTTCCATCCTGACAATCAGCTGTTCCGATGATCAGCTGTGCCGGGATCCCCTTTGCTATCTTATGGCTTCGCCCAGGAAGCTTCCCTGGGGGCCAGGAGATTAAAAAATGGGGGGGGGGGTTGCCCCAAAACAAAGCCACGCCCACCCAGTCACATGGCCACACACACCTAGCCACGCCTACAGAACCGGTGATTAAAAAATTTGAATCCCATCCCTGAGTGACACGAAGGATTAGAGGGGTCCAATACTTGAGGGCAGGGGTGGGATTCTACCAGTTTGCACCTATTCGCTAGAACCAGTTGTTAACCTTCTAAGCAGTTCGGAGAACCAGTTGTTAGAAGAAATTACTGGGCTAATCCTGTAAGAAAGGCAGGAAGAAAACATTCTGGTGTTGCTTACAGAAACTGCCACTCCGTTAACCCTTATTACATTCTTGGCAGGACTAGACTTCCTGTCTCAAGAACCTCTCTGGAGATTTTTTCCCCTCTTTTATTGGTACTTTGCTTGTGTGGAGTGACCATTCAAAGTTACAATGGCACTGAAAAAAGTGACTTATGACCATTTTTCACACTTACGACTATTGCAGCATCCACACAGTCATGAGAGGCCAGGCGAGGAGATGCGTGCCTCGATGTGAGTGATATTGAGTTGGCCACACCCAGCCAATAACATGACCACCAAGCCATGTCCACCCATCAACTAAGCCACGCCCACAGAACCAGTTGTTAAAAATTTGAATCCCCCCCCCCCGCTTGAGGGCTGCCACAAAGAAGAGGGGGGGATCAACCTATTCTCCAGTAGAAGACCATCAAGGTCCGTTCCAAGCCTGCTATTCTATGTTCTATGATTAAAGAAACTTTCCTGTCAATGTGACATGGGGGAAGCATTCAACTGAAAGAATGTCAAGGGGTGAAAAGAAAAAGAAAACTACTTCAGAATCCTTTGGCAAATTCTGCAGATCACACATGGGGTCAATAAATTCTCTATTCAGCTCAGGCTTGGAAGATGTTGACTGTTCCATCAGACAAAGTTATAACTCATAAAATCTTAGTATGTGCAGAGATGGATAGACTCATTATGAAATTAAATGATGAAGAAGACTCAGAATATTACTCAATTTGGAACATTTGGTATCAATGGGTAAAGTAAAACATGATAAATATAGGTCAAAAGAGGAAATAAAATTGGCATATTGGTATACATGTAGGATCAATGAGAAGCCATTGAAACTGAAAAATTGCCAGAAAATTGAGATTTATATAAATATTCATATTTAATTTACAATATTTATGAAGTTATATTGCATAGCTAAAATGTACACCTTATCTCCTCTTATGGCTATGGAATATACAGCACAGTACATAGACTATAATTATATAGATTTATCTCTGATCTTTTTTAGATTATATATATGTATTAATATGATATACTTTTTCTTTTTTGAAACATTGACCTATATATATGAATTACTTTTTTATTAATATTATTAAGGCACTGTGAATTAGTATTACTAATACTATGAACAACAAACATTAATTATATGTACTATACTTATTGTACTGTCAAGAAAACTATGTTGAAAAGTATTGACACATCTTCTATTATAGAACTTTTTGTAAACTTTTTAATATTTTGAATTTCAATAAAGAATTTTTTAAAATGTAAAAAAAAAAAAAAATTCTCTATTCAGGAAGCTTCCGCAAAAGTGAGGCAATACATATTTATATTTATAGTGATAGACGCGTTGGACAGATCAGGCCAGGATCTAGAAACACTGAAGATTTCCTAACGTATTTTTGATTTATCAACCCACAAGCACATTTTGAGAGAAGCTTGAATTGCGTTCAATGGGCAAGATTCAGAGTTGGCTTCCCTTAACATCCACCTAGGTTGCTTTTTTTTAAGGTAGCCAAATTCACACGTGACTTGGCCCTTGTAAAGAAACTGTTGGAATCGGCAACAAAATGTTGAAGCACAAAATGCTTCTCTGCAAGGAATTAACCAGGCCTCCTTTCAGAATATTTTTCCCTGACCCGTTCTTACAGAATTTCCCATCATTTCTATTTTCCAGACTGGTGTTTCTTTTTTAACCTTGGCCACTTTAAGTTGCGTGGATTTCAACTCCCAGAATTCCCCAGCCAGCTTAAAGTGGTCAAGATTAAAAAAAACACTAGCATAGACCAACATTCTATGTTTATTTATTTGATTACAAGGTAAGAGGAGAGCTGTTAATCTACAGTACTAAAAAAAATCAATGTTGAGCTCCATGTCTACTTCCTTGCTGGTATCTTCTTCTGCATGGGCTGTAACATTAGGGCTACTTAAGGATCCAGCTCCAAAAATGAATTTCCCATTAATAAACCACATTCCAAATAGGTGTGCATGTAAACACTGGGTCTACTAGTTAAGCCATCAGGTAGAAACCAGGAGATGGTGAGTTCTAGTGGTGCCTTAGACATGAAAGCTGATTGGGTAACTGTGGGCCAATCATTAGGAGACTGTCAGTTTTAATTCCGTCTTTGGCATGAAAGCTGGCTGGGTGACTTTGATCCAATCACCAGGAGACTGAGAGTTCTAGTCCTGCTTTGGCATGAAAGCTAGCTGGGTGACTTTGGGCCAGTCTTTCAACCCATCTCACAGGGTTGTTGTTATAGGGGAAATAGGAGGAAGGAGTATTAGGTATATTTGCAGCCTTCAGTTGCTAAAAAAATAATAAAAGCAGGATAAAAATCAGATGGGGGGGGGGAAATCTCCTTTACCCAAGTCTTGATTTCGGGTGATTTCACAGAGATATCTGCATTGCTTTCTGGGCAAAAGAATAAATCTATGTTTGGCCATTCCCTTTGCCATGATGGGCTTTCAACTTCCCAGTCTAGCCTAAAACTTAATCTCCCTGGAGCCTTTGAATGCCTACTCTTGTCTAGCGAGATATTCCAACAGATGGGAAGTCACAAAAAAACCATGGTGACTCAGCCACAGCTCTGAATTCCTTCAACCTGTCACATGCATCTGTTTATCAAATTTAAGAGCAATGTAGATTAAGAAGGCTAGGAGCCAGGAGACCGGAATTCTAGTCTCCGCTTTAGGCATGAAAGCCAGCTGGGTGACTTTGGGCTAAACACCAGGAGACAGTGAGTTCTAGTCCCACCTTAGCGGAGGTGGTATTCAGCAGGTTCTGACCAGTTCTGGAGAACTGGTAGCGGAAATTTTGAGTAGTTCGGAGAACCAGCAAATCCCACCTCGGACTGGAGATTTTACAGTATCCTTCCCCTGCCATGCCCACCAAGCCACGCCCACAGAACCAGTAGTAAAAGAATTTGAATCCCACCACTGCACCTTAGGCATGAAAGCCAGCTGGGTGACCTTGGGCCAGTCCCTCTGTCCCAACCCAATTCACCTCATAGAGTTGCTGGTATGAGGAAAATAGGAGAAGGAAGGAGTATTAGGTATGTTCACCACAATGGTGGGATTCAAAAATTTTTACTATTGGTTTTGTGGGCATGGCTTGGTGGGCGTGGCAGGGGAAGGACACTGTAAAATCTCCAGTCAGAGGTGATATTTGCCAGTTCTCTGAACTACTCAAAATTTCCACCATCGGTTCTCCAGAACTGATCAGAACCTGCTGAATAACCACCTCTGGTTCACCACCTCCAGTTATATATAAAAACAATAAAGGCGGGATATAAATCAATAGAAAATCTATGTGTGTTGTTGCTAGGAATTGAACACAATTTGATGCCAATTACTTGAAGAGACTATATTTTTACATCCACATATTTAGATACATATTTTAGATTCGTATAGATATATCCAGCTGAAATGCTAAAACATGGAATTTAGTGAACATGCTGGAACATTTTCTGCTTCTGAAGAAAAAAACAGAAAACAGAATAACAGAGATGGAAGGGATCTTGGAGGACTTCTAGTCCAACCCCCTGCTCAGGAAGGAAATGCTATATCATTCTGAGCAAATGGCTGTCCAATCTCTTCTTAAAAACCTCCAGTGATGAAGCACCCACAACTACTGGAGGCAAATTGTTCCACTGATTGATTGTTCTCACTGTCAGGAAATTTCTCCTTAGTTCTAGGTTGTTTCTTTCCTTGATTAATTTTCATCCGTTGTTTCTTGTCCTGCCTTCAGATGCTTTAGATAATAAGTTGACCTTCTTTTTTTGTGACAACTCCTCAAATATTGGAACAGTGCTATCATGTCACCCTTAGTCCTTCTTTTCATTAAACTAGACATATTCAGTTCCTGCAACCGTTCTTCATATATTTTAGCCTCCAGTCCCCAATCATCTTTGTTATTCTTCTCTGTATTCTTTCCAGAACCTCAATATCTTTTTCATTAGGTAGTAATCAGAACTGGGTCCAGTATTCCAGGTGTGGGCTTATTAAGGTTTTATAGAGAAAAAAAAACTATTATTTTATTGCTGTATGGAATGTGTTTGTGTATCCACCAATCTGCCAACCAACTTTGGACCACACCAGCAGGCATAATCAATCTGTTATCCATTCAAGTGCCATAGGGACTTCCCATTGTTTCTCCTCCGACAAAGACTTCTGTGGAATGTGAAAGCTTGCAGAATAGAGAATAATCAGGGTGAGAAATGTACCTTGATCAGCTTCTGGGGAGGAAAACACACATTCCAATTCACAAGAGCGCCAGTGTTTCCCCTTTTCTTTGTTTATCGGTGGATCTTCAAATCTCCTTTTCTTTGTAGTTTCATCTTCCTGAGGATTTCATCTCTACTGTCAACATGGAGATTACAAGATCCTAAGAGTGCAAGACTCTGGTTGGTTGGTTGCTTGCTTGCTTACTTCTCAATTGCCCGATGTACTTTATAATCTAATGCAGAGTTATGGCTATTATTTGATAATATGAAATGTCCAAAAATTATATGCATCTGGTAGATTTCAATTCCTGTAACTTTGGGATCTCGAGATGATAGAGGAATGATGGACCCTCCATTTTTAGGAGCAATTTATCTGAAGCCTCAGCAGATGAAAATGGTAAAAATTGGAGTAACTGAGGAGCTACATCAGTGCTTCTCAAATTTGGCCACTTTAAAACATGTAGACTTCAAGTCCCAGAATGCATTGAATATTTTTTTTCCAAGTTTGGAAGAGATTTGAAAATCAGCCAGTCCTTGCCAAGTGGCTAGAGTTGAGAGTTGAGAGAGAGAAAGGAAGGGAGGGAGAAAAATTAAGAGATAACCATACAATGGAGTCTCCAAATCATGTTGTTTCTCCACCAAATTATCAAATCAAAGTGGTGACAGAAAAAAGAAAAAAAGGCCTTTTTAATCAAGATCAACTGCAAGATTGGCTTTCTGTCTCCTGACTAAGTTGGAGAGGGGGTTAGAATATAGTCTCCCTGGGGTCAGCAAATATTGGTGCTTTAAAGCAAGGACCAATTCGTAGCAGAGGGGTGTTTACACAGGTCAAGAGTAGCTAAGATGGAGACAGACCACCCCTCTTCCCCAACATGGTGCCCTCCAGACAGAGAAGGCCAGATAAGGAACAATGGATGGAAACTGATCAAGGAGCGATTCAGTCTAGAAATAAGGATTTTTTTTTTTCTGCCAGTGAGATCCATCAACCAATGGAACAAGTTGCTTTTTGGAAATTGTGGGAGCTTCATCACTGGAAGCTTTCAAGAAGAAACTGGACTGCCATTTGTCCGAAATGGTGTCTGATTTTCTGCTTGGGTGGGGGGAGGGTTGGACCAGATGACCTCCTAGGTCCCTTCCAACTCTGTTAATCTGTTGAAATCAACCCTTGTTCTTCCCCCACCCCCTCCAAAGACACAGATAGTCCTTGACTTACAAACTTTCATTGTGTGATTGTTCCAAGTTATAACGGCAGTGAAAAAAGTAACTTATGATCGTTTTTTACGCTTCAGTCAGTTGTGGCATCCAAAGGGTCATGTGACCGAAATCCGGATGCTTGGCAACTGATTCATATTTATGATGGTTGCAGTGTCCTGGGATCCCCTTTTGAGACCTTCTGGCAAGCAAAGCCAAGGGGGAAGGGCTGATTTACTTAACAACCGTATGACTAACTTATCAACTGCAGGGATTTACTTAACACACGAGGGAAGAAAGGTCGTAAAATGTGGCAAAACTCACTAAACAAGTGTCTCACTTAACAACAGAAATGTTGGGCTTAATTGTGTTGGTAAGTCGAGGACTACTTGTCTTCATTTAGTGACTGTTCAAAGTTACAATGGCACTGAAAAAAATGATTCGTGACCATTTTTCCACACTTACGACCATTGCAGTCATGGGATCAAAATTCAGGCGCTTGGTAACTGGAACATATTTTTGACTATTGTCCTGTCCTGGGGGTCGTGTGATCACCATTTCTAACCTTCCCAACTGGCTTCCAAAAAGCAAAGTCAATGAGGGAAACCAGATTTGCTTAACGAATACATGATTCATTTAGCAACTTCATGGATTCGCTTAACACCATGGCAAAAAGGTCATAGAATGGAGGCAAAACTTACTTTTATAACTGTCTTGCTGAGCAGTGGAAATTTTGGGCTCAACGATTGTGGTCATAAGTAAAGGATTTCCTCAACTCCAGTGCTAGTCCAACACCACCCCACCATCACACCCTCTGCTTTTAAGAAAGATACAGCATAAATACTCTTGTACTGCCTTAGGAGGAGGATAATTCTAAATTTTCTGTGTAACTTATAGCCTCTCACCTAGGAAAAAAACGAGATCTGAAGTAATGAATACAGGTTATGAAATGCTATCAAGTCTCCCTTGAGTCATACTCAATTCCTGGAGATTTCATGGCACATTCACAAACATTTCTTGGCAACAATATGGAAGTAGTTTTCCATTGTCTTTTATTGGGACAACACATGTTTTGACTTTGCATCCTGAGATTTTCTTGATGGTCTCCTTTCCATGCTAGCCGGTTCTACCCCTGCATAGTTTTTGAAGCCAGATGTCCCAAAGGTGCTTTTTTCAAGAGGCAACTGGACTTTCTGGTGTTTTTCTTTGAAAATGTTTCGCTTCCCATCAAAGAAGCTTCTTCAGCTCTGACAGGATAGCGGGGAATGGAAGGATTTATATTCCTTGCGGACAGCTATTTATCTGCATCCTTTTAGAGCAGGGGTATCAAACTCGTGGTGTCATAACTTTTTCCCCCTTCATGGCTAGTGCATGGCGCATCGGCCCATGGGCTGGGAGTTTGATGGCCCTGTTTTAGAGAGCTGTTGAGGTCACCTGGAGGTTTATTTGTGTCCTCAGGGTCACCTGAGTGGTGCAAATGGGTGTGGAACTGGTGAAAGGATTGTGTTGTAGTTGTAGACTGTGTTGAAAGCTCCAAAACTCATTTAACAGCTGTTTTAGATATAGATAGATAGATAGATAGATAGATAGATAGATAGATAGACAGATGATAGATAGATAGATAGATAGATAGATAGATAGATAGATAGATAGATAATTATAGATAGATAGATAGATGATAGATGATAGATGATAGATGATAGATGATAGATGATAGATGATAGATGATAGATGATAGATAGATAGATAGACAGACAGACAGACAGACAGACAGACAGACAGACAGACAGACAGATAGATAGATAGATAGATAGAGATATACAGGGGTGGGCTGCTACTGGTTCGCACCAGTTCAGGAAAACCAGTTGTTAATTTTATGGCCAGTTCGGCAAACCAGCAAATCCCAACCCTGGCTAGCCCCGCCCTACCCACCCCTCCCAGGTGTCCCCATAACACAAGCAGCCCATTTTGGATTGCAGGAAAGTGCAGGGCCTGTGCAGAGGCACAGGGAGGGCGAAAAATGGCCCTCCTGGAAGTTTTGGAAGACTGGAAATGGACCTGTTTCCAGTCTCCAGAGAGCCTCCAGAGCCCGGGGAGACCATTTAACCCTTCTGGAGACTCGAGCAAAGCCTCTGGAGCTCAAAGAGGGCAAAAATGGCTCCCTCGCAGCCTGTTTTTGCTCCCAAGGTGGTTCAGGAGATGACTAGGCCACACCCACCATGGCTGCGCGCACCCAGCAACCGGGCAGAGAACCAATTGTTAAATTATTTGAAGCCCACCCCTTGAAATATATAGATTCACCCACATGTATATATACATATACATACACATACATATATGCAAACACACACGCACAAACATATATACAGAGAGAGAGAGAGAGAATGAGAGAGAGAGAAATAAAGAAGACAATCTAATGTCTCCGCTAAACTCTTTCTGTGGAGAAAAGGCAGTCAAGTGTTGAGGGGAACATGTGAAAGGCAAGCAAAGAGCCCCTGGATTTGGCCTTTGAGCAAATTCCGTGGCGTTTCATTAGAATAATGTTCAGAATAATGTTCTGTCACACTTGGGGAACCTGGACCTTGGCCGCCATCCACACTCGGGGCAATGTGAAGCTCGTTAAGGGGATATTGTTTTCTTGCTTTAGTTGCCATTCCCCTCCGCTAAGTTTCGGCGTAGCCCACCTGACCCCCTCCTCCCTCCCTCTCTCTCCCTCCCCCTCCCCCTCTCCCTCTCCCCCACTCTCTCTCTTGCCCTCAATCAGCCAGCATGTCAGAAAGGATCGCTGGTGGGGGGCAGCAAGTAGATGGCTTTCCTCTGCTCTCCTCAGCCTGATCACTGTCCTGCATGAACCATTAATTCTTCTCAGCCAAAGATCACGGCCATCCAGTTGGCCAAGCCAAACCAAGCCATTATTTCTCACAGGTTTTGAACTCTCTCTCTTTTTGGAAATGGGGTCATGGGAAGAGAAGAGCAGGGAGCCAATCTTTTAGTGGGTTTTTGCAAAATGAGGTGTTTTTTTTTTTTTCCTTTTGGTAAGCAGGCCCTGGTTTATTCGAGGAAGGCCGCAAGAAAGCCAACGAGAATCATTGAAGTATTAGTACTGCTTTATAAAGCCTTAGTAACACCACACTTAGAATACTGCATCCAGTTTTATCAATCACAATCAATACAGCTGGAAGGGACCTTGGAGGTCTTCTAATCCAGCCCCCTGTTCCAGCAGGAGATCCTATACCATTCCAAACAAATGGCTGTCCAATCTCTTCTTAAAAGCCTCCAGTGATAAAGCACCCCACACCTTCTGGAGGCAAGTTATTCCACTGGTTAATTGTCCTCACTGTTTGGAAGTTTCTCCTTAATTCCAGGTTGCTTCTCTCCTTGCTTAGTTTCCATCTACTGTTTTCATGTCCTGCCTTCTGGTGCTTTGGAAAATAAATCGAGTCGACCCCTTTTCTTTGTGGCACCCTCTCAAATACAACAACTGTTCTTCATATGTTTTACCACATTATAAGAAAGATGTAGAGACTCTGGAAAGAGTGCAGAGAAGAGCAACAAAGATGATTAGGGGGCTGGAGGCTCATCGATCTGGAACCCACATTACGTATCTGATATTCGCACAGTTGAGAAAGTCCAGAAATATTTCACAAGAAGAATTCTCCACTCCTCTACTCATTGTAGAATACCTTATGCCACCAGACTTGAAATTCTAGACCTAGAAAACCTTGAATTACGCAGTCTTCGGTCTGATCTAAGTATGGTATATAAAACATACATTGCAATGACTTACCTGTCAGTGAATACTTCAGCTTCAACCATAACAACACAAGAGCACACAATAGATACAAACTCAAAGTTAACCGCACCAAACTTGATTGCAGGAAATACGACTTCAGCAACAGAGTGGTCAATGTCTGGAATACTCTACCTGACTCTGTGGTTTCTTCCCCAAACCCCAAAAACTTAGACTGTCTACTATTGACCTCACCCCTTTCCTAAGAGGTCTGTAGGGGGTGTACATAAGTACACCAATGTGCCTACTGTCCCTGTCCTTTTGTTTCTTTTATTTTTCTTATATGTACCCATTTCATGTATTCATAACTATGTACATACTTATACCTATTATCTTGTAAGCGATTGACAAATCAATCAAATAAAAAAATAAATAAGAACGGTTGCAGGAATTGGATATGGCCAGTCTAGAGAAAAGGGCTAAGGGTGACATGATCGCAATCTTCCAATATTTGAGGGGCTGCCACAAAGAAGAGGGAGTCAACTGGAGTTGGGTACAGTAGTGTGATGCCCCACTTAATGACCATGCTACTTAAAAAACATTTTTTTCCAGCTCTCAATTGTGATCATGTCAAGCATTACCTCTAGTGTAGAAGGCAGTTCTCTATTTTCCTCTCCTCATTTTAACACTGTTTCCTCCATTGCATTTTGAGTCTATTTCCAGATGAAATTTAACTCTGTCCTGAATGGATTGAAATTCCATGGCCTTTTTAAGATTTAATTACTGGAATCACTTTTTAAAAGGGCAGGTCTTTTGCCTTGCAAATAATTCTTACGCACGTTGTGATTTGAATTTTTTTTTTTAAGCACTTCGGTGAAAAAGGGCAAGATCTTGAATTTAGGGTCATCTGCAGGAAAGGGGTCAAAAAAGATGGCAACCATGATTGTATGGTCTATACTGGCGTTTCTCAACCTCAGGGACTTTAAGATGTGTGGATTTCAACTCCCAGAATTCCCCAGCTGGCATGGGAATTAAAGTCCACTTTTCCTAAACTTGCCAAAGTTGAGAAACACTAATTAAACACTATTTAAAAAGTTGTCTGCTGTCCAAACCCACGTTAAGATGGGCAGACAGACAAGTATTGCCTTCTTCATCCAGTCACCCTCCAAGTTCAACAGACTATGACTCAACTGGGAATTTGGAGAATTGTAATCTCAGTATTCCTGGGTAGAAATAGGTTAGGGAAGGCTGGATTAGCATATGCAAATTTTATGCAAACCCCCATTAGTTGTCCTCCTTCAGACCGAATTATTTATTTAACACTATTAATAGCCTAGGGAATTCTGGGACATACTGCTTTATGCTCTGCCACTTTTTACATGCAACATGTGTAGCACATATAAAAAAATGGAATGAGCCATCGCTTTGTGCTCTCAGGTGTCACCTTAACATTTTTCACCTTTTGTGTAGGTAGCTTGCTCTCAGGTGCCCTTTTCCTTCACCTTTGCTTACATCCTAATAGGATCACTCACCTGTATGGGAAGATTATGCATCAGAAGTATGTCTGCTTGTTGTGTCCACACTTCAATCATGCCAAGATTTGTGGGACAAATCCTAGGACCTTTGGCTCACCTTTCTTGCTGTTTAAACATCGTCCCAGCCCTTCAGGTGAAAGCTTGTCCCCTGTAAAGCTAGAGATATGGGCTCAATATCCTGGACTAGAGAGGATCAAGCTTTGAATTAAACTCAAAATGCTTGCTAATTATATTTACCTCACACTAAGTCAGGTAAAGAAGGAGCAGTTGTATTCAGGGAGTTGTATTCCTCCTGCAAGGGAGGGGAAGGTTGAAAAAAAGTCAAATGTGACCAGAGGTGGGTCTTCAGCAGGTTCTGACCAGTTCTGGAGAGCCGGTAGTGGAAATTTTGAGTAGTTCAGAGAACTGGCAAATCCTACCTCTGACTGGCCCCGCCCCCATCTCTTCTCTCCCTCCCAAGTCCCAGCTCATTGGCTGGGTCTTCTTTTGTTGCCTCCCACAGGAGAACAGAGCTGGAAAGCAGGCTAGTGGGGTGGGGAGGGAATGGGGATTTTGCAGTATCCTTCCCCTGCCACGCCCACCAAGCCACGCCCACAGAACCGGTAATAAAAAAAATTGAATCCCACCAGTGAATGTCACTTCACTCCATTGTACCCCCCCCCCAAAATAGGTGGGCCTTTGATTACACTTCAGTAGAGATTCTCAGTCATCCAGGTCATAGTTGTCCCAAAGGTGCTTTTTCAAGAAAAAAAGCACTTTGGGGACTTTGATTACACAGTCCTGGACTCCATTTTGATTTTTTTGTGGTGACCCCCCTGGATTTACAGAACACACCGTTGTCAGCTTGATGGAATATTTAATGAATTTCTGTCTTTTATTTGGTGTTGTGGTTTGGGTTGTTTGGCAAAAACATCTCATTGGCTACATTAGGAATGAATGTACAGGCAAGACCTAGACTTACCATCGTTCCTTTAATGACCGTTCGAATTACAACGGCAATAAAAACAGTGACTTTGGATTGTTTTTCATACTTATGACCATCCCCATGGCCAAGTGATCAAAATTTGGATGCAAACTGGCTCATATTTATGATGGTTGCAATATCCTGGGGTCACGTGATCACCTTTAGTGACCTTATGACACAAGTTCTAGTGCCACCTTAGGCATGAACGCCGGCTGGTTGAATTTGGGCCAGGCTGTTTATCTCAGCTCAACCACCTGACAGCGTTCTTGTTAGGGGGAAAATATGGTCCTACCTTGGTGCTAGACTGCTTTGACACTTGTCGAATTTCGTAGTTGACGCATTTTGAGGCAAAATTTTTGTCCCGGTACTCACTATTTGTTTGGTACTTGACATAGAAGCTAGAACTTGTTCATGTCCATTGCCTTGTGACACGCTACCCATTCCAGCCGAAACAAAGGATTACCCTTATGGGAAAATTTTGTTTGGTACTTGTTATTTTTGGTATTTGTCGTACCTCCCAGAACCAATTAATGACGAGTACCAAAGTACCAGAGGAGGAGGAGGAGAAAGAAGTATTAGGTATGTTCACTGCCTTGATAATAAAGGCGGGATACAAATAGATAAATAAATATTTATTTAAATATCCCAGGAGCATCTGGGTATTATGGAATGGGCATTGCCAACATTTCAAGTTTGATTCAAATGAAGTGTCTTAGGACTACTTTATACATTTATGACCATTGCAGTATCGTGACAGGCATACCATCAAACTTCTGGTGCTTGATAAATGGCATGTATTTACGATTCCTGAGGGTTGCAGCGTCCCAGGGTCCTGGGATTGTCACTTGCAACCTTCCTAGGGAGCTTCTGACAAGCAAAGTCACAATCTGAAGTTTAATCCTGACCGGCTAAAGGTTGAGCCTCCAATCCTTCCGAGATCGGTAAAATGAGGAGCCAGATTGTTGGGGGCAAGATGCTGACTCTGTAAACTGCTTAGAGAGGGCTGTAAAAGCACTGTGAAGCAGTATACAAATCTAAATACTATTGCTTTTGCTATTGCAATTGCTAAAGTCAATGGTGGAAGCCACGTTCACTTAATTAAAGATAATATGGTTCACTTAACAACTGTAGTGATTTGTTTAACAACCATGGCAAAAAAAGGTGATAAATTAGGGAATAATTTAATGTGCTTAAAATTGCCTTGTTCAACAATAGAAATGTTGGTCTCAGTTGTTAAGTTGTTATGTTGAAAACTCTCTGTATATTGCTTCTGAATATGGAGGTTCTTAATGCAGGTAGTCCTCGACTTACAACTGTTCGTTTAGTGACCATTCAAAGTTACAACTGTACTAGAAAAGGTGACTTATGACCATTTTTCACACTTACAACCATTGCAGCATCCCTATGGTCACATGAACAAAATTTGGATGCTTGGCAACTGATTCACATTTATGATGGTCGCAATGTCCCAAGGTCACATGATCCCCTTTGTGACCTTCTGACAAGCAAAGTCCATAGGGAAGCCAGATTCACTTAACAACCATGTTTCTAATATAATAACTGCAGTGATTCACTTAAACCCTGGCAAGAAAGGTCGTAAAGACTCACTTAACAAGTGTCCCACTTAGCAACAGAAATTTTGGGTTCAATTGTGGTCGTAAGTCGAGGATTAGCTGTAGTTGTGGAGTTGGTGTTCCTCAAGCCTTCTTAGGGGTGACTGGTAACCCATCTTAGGATGAATGAATTTCACTGGCTCAGTCCCACTAGACACCATCACCACCTCCTCCTCCTCCTCTCCTTCTTTCCACAAACCCCACTCCCTTTTAGCACTGATGATGTTACCTAGTTGGGTCATGAAAGTTTATCTTCAATAAAACCACCAAGCTCAGAGAGCACCAAAGTGTCCACAATTCCCTTCTTCTTCTTCTTCTTCTTCTTCTTCTTCTTCTTCTTCTTCTTCTTCTTCTTCTTCTTCTTCTTCTTCTTCTTCTTCTTCTTCTTCTTCTTCTTCTTCTTCTCCTCCTCCTCCTCCTCCTCCTTCTCTTCTTCTTCTTCCTCTTTCTCCTCCTCCTCCCCTCCTCTTCCTCCTCCTCCTTCTTCTTCT
>JAUCBL010000201.1:70000-79311 GCA_033807585.1 Hydrophis major | reverse complement strand
TATCTATCTATCTATCTATCTATCTATCTATCTATCTATCTATCTATCTATCCCTGCCTGCCTACTGCCTACCTTCTTGTCTATCTGTCTGTCTGTCTGTCTATCTATCCCTGCAAGCCTATCTATCTATCTATCTATCTATCTATCTATCTATCTATCTATCTATCTATCTATCATCTCACTACAAATATCTATCTAACTCACTCTATCTATCTATCTATCTATCTTTCTATCTCTCTATCTATCTATCTATCTATCCCTGCAAGGCTACCTCCCTGCCTGTCTGCCTGCGTGCCTGCCTGCCTATCTATCTATCTATCTATCTATCTATCTATCTATCTATCTATCTATCTATCTCTCTATCTTTCCATCTATCGATCTATCATCTCACTACAAATATCTATCTATCTCACTCTGTCTGTCTGTCTATCTATCGATCTATCTCATCTATCTATCTATCTATCTATCTATCTATCTATCTATCTATCTATCTATCTATCTATCTATATCTGTCTATCTACCTACTATCTATCTATCTATCTATCTATCTATCTATCTATCTATCTATCTATCTATCTATCTATCTATCTATCTATCTATCTATCTATCCATTCCATCCATCCATCAGTCTATCTGTCTGTCTGTCTGTCTGTCTGTCTGTCTGTCTGTCTATCTATCTATCTATCTATCTATCTATCTATCTCAAAATGTCCATCTCTCGGTCTCTCTCTCTCTCTCTCTCTCTCTCTCTCTCTCTCTCTCTCTCTCTCTCTCTCTCTCTCTCTCTCTCTCTCTCTCTCTCTCTCTCTCTCTCTCTCTCTCTGTCTATCTATCTATCTATCTATCTATCCATTCCATCCATCAATCAGTCTATCTATCGGTGTGTCTGTTGGTCTATCTATCTATCTATCTATATCAAAATGACATCTCTCGGTCTGTCTGTCTATCTATCTATCTGTCTGTCTGTCTGTCTGTCTGTCTGTCTGTCTGTCTGTCCATTCCATCCGTCTGTCTGTCTATCTATCTATCTATCTATCTATCTATCTATCTCAAAATATCCATCTGTCTGTCTGTCTGTCTGTCTATCTATCTATCTATTTTAATGTCTATGTATCTATCTATCTATCTATCTATCTATCTATCTTTCTCAAAATGTCCATTTCTCGATCTGTCTCTCTATCTATCTATCTATCTATCTATCTATCTATCTATCTATCTATCTATCCATCTATTGTTCTATCTATCTATCTATCTATCTATCTATCTATCTATCTATCTATCTATCGTTCTATTCATCTATCCCTGCATGCCTACCTTCCTGCCTTCCTGCCTATCTATTTATCTATCTATCTACCTACTATCTGTCTACCTTCTATCTATCTATCTATCTATCTATCTATCTATGCTATCTATCTATCTATCTATCTATCTATCCCTGCCTGCCTACTGCCTACCTTCTTGTCTATCTGTCTGTCTGTCTGTCTATCTATCCCTGCAAGCCTATCTATCTATCTATCTATCTATCTATCTATCTATCTATCTATCTATCTATCTATCTATCTATCCCTGCCTGCCTACTGCCTACCTTCTTGTCTATCTGTCTGTCTGTCTGTCTATCTATCCCTGCAAGCCTATCTATCTATCTATCTATCTATCTATCTATCTATCTATCTATCGTTCTATTCATCTATCCCCTGCATGCCTACCTTCCTGCCTTCCTGCCTATCTATTTATCTATCTATCTAGCTACTATCTGTCTACCTACTATCTATCTATCTATCTATCTATCTATCTGTCTGTCTGTCTGTCTGTTTGTCTGTCTGTCTATCTATCTATCTATCTATCTATCTATCTATCTATCATCTCACTACAAATATCTATCTAACTCACTCTATCTATCTATCTATCTAATCTATCTATCTTTCTATCTCTCTATCTATCTATCTATCTATCTATCTATCTATCTATCTATCTATCTATCTATCTATCTATCCCTGCCTGCCTACTGCCTACCTTCTTGTCTATCTGTCTGTCTGTCTGTCTATCTATCCCATGCAAGCCTATCTATCTATCTATCTATCTATCTATCTATCTATCTATCTATCATCTCTATCATCTCTATCATCTCTATCTATCTATCTATCTATCTATCTATCTATCTATCGCTCTATTCATCTATCCCTGCATGCCTACCTTCCTGCCTTCCTGCCTATCTATTTATCTATCTATCTACCTACTATCTGTCTACCTACTATCTATCTATCTATCTATCTATCTATCTATCTATCTATCTATCATCTCACTACAAATATCTATCTAACTCACTCTATCTATCTATCTATCTATCTATCTATCTATCTTTCTATCTCTCTCTCTATCTATCTATCCCTGCAAGGCTACCTCCCTGCCTTTCTGCCTGCGTTCCTATCTATCTATCTATCTATCTATCTATCTATCTATCTATCTCTCTATCTTTCCATCTATCGATCTATCATCTCACTAGATATCTATCGATCTATCATCTATCGATCTATCATCTCACTAGATATCTATCTATCTCACTAGATATCTATCTATCTCACTCTGTCTGTCTGTCTATCTATCTATCGATCTATCTATCTGTCTATCTGTCTGTCTGTCTGTCTGTCTGTCTGTCTGTCTGTCTGTCTATCTATATCTGTCTGTCTGTCTGTCTATCTATATCTGTCTATCTACCTACCATCTATCTATCTATCTATCTATCTATCTATCTATCTATCTATCTATCATCTCACTACAAATGCCTAAATATCTCACTCTATCTAACTATCTGTCTGTCTATCTATCTATCGTTCTGTTCATCTATCCCTGCATGCCTACCTTCCTGCCTACCTGCCTATCTATTTATCTATCTACCTACTATCTATCTATCTATCTATCTATCTATCTATCTATCTATCTATCTATCTATCTTTCCCTGCCTGTTTACTGCCTACCTTCTTGTCTGTCTGTCTGTCTGTCTGTCTATCTATCTATCTATCTATCTATCTATCTATCTATCCATCCATCCATCTATCTATCTATCCATCTACCTTTTTTATCTATCTATCTATCTATCTATCTATCTATCTATCTATCTATCTATCTATCTATCTATCTATCTATCTATCTATCTATCTATCTATCTATCTATCTCTCTATCTTTCCCTGCCTGTTTACTGCCTACCTTCTTGTCTGTCTGTCTGTCTGTCTGTCTATCTATCTATCTATCTATCTATCTATCTATCTATCTATCTATCTATCTATCTTTCTATCGTTCGATTCATCTATCCCTCCATGACTGACCTTCCTGCCTATCTATCTATCTATCTATCTATCTATCTATCTATCTATCTGTCATCTCACTACAAATATCTATCTATCTCACTCTATCTATCTATCTATCTTTCTATCTATTCTATCTATCTATCTATCTATCTATCTATCTATCTATCTATCTATCTATCTATCTATCTATCTATCCCTGCCTGCCTACTGCTTACTGCCTACCTGTTGGTCTATCTATCTGTCTATCTATCTATCTATCTATCTATCTATCTATCTATCGTTCTGTTCATCTATCCCTGCATGCCTACCTTCCTGCCTAACTGCCTATCTATTTATCTATCTACCTACTATCTATCTATCTATCTATCATCTCACTCTATCTATCTATCTATCTATCTATCTATCTATCTATCTATCTATCTATCTATCTATCTATCATCTCACTACAAATATCTATCTAACTCACTCATTCTATCTATCTATCTATCTATCTATCTATCTATCTATCTATCTATCTATCTATCTATCTATCTATCTATCTATCTATCTATCTATCTATCTATCCCTGCCTGCCTACTATCTATCTATCTATCTATCTATCTATCTATCTGTCTGTCTGTCTGTCTGTCTGTCTGTCTGTCTGTCTGTCTGTCTGTCTATCTATATCTGTCTATCTACCTACCATCTATCTATCTATCTATCTATCTATCTATCTATCTATCTATCTATCTATCATCTCACTACAAATGCCTAAATATCTCACTCTATCTAACTATCTGTCTGTCTGTCTGTCTATCTATCTATCTATCGTTCTGTTCATCTATCCCTGCATGCCTACCTTCCTGCCTACCTGCCTATCTATTTATCTATCTCCCTACTATTTATCTATCTATCTATCTATCTATCTATCTATCTATCTATCTATCTATCTATCCATCCATCCATCCATCTATCTATCTATCTTTCCCTGCCTGTTTACTGCCTACCTTCTTGTCTGTCTGTCTGTCTGTCTATCTATCTATCTATCTATCTATCTATCTATCTATCTATCTATCTATCTATCTATCTATCTATCTATCTATCTATCTTTCCCTGCCTGTTTACTGCCTACCTTCTTGTCTGTCTGTCTGTCTGTCTATCTATCTATCTATCTATCTATCTATCTATCTATCTATCTATCTATCTATCTATCTTTCTATCGTTCGATTCATCTATCCCTCCATGACTACCTTCCTATCTATCTATCTATCTATCTATCTATCTATCTATCTATCTATCTATCTATCTATCTGTCATCTCACTACAAATATCTATCTATCTCACTCTATCTATCTATCTATCTTTCTATCTATCTATTCTATCTATCTATCTATCTATCTATCTATCTATCTATCTATCTATCTATCTATCTATCTATCTATCTATCTATCTATCTATCTATCTATCCCTGCCTGCCTACTGCTTACTGCCTACCTGTTGGTCTATCTATCTGTCTATCTATCTATCTATCTATCTATCTATCTATCTATCTATCTATCTATCTATCGTTCTGTTCATCTATCCCTGCATGCCTACCTTCCTGCCTAACTGCCTATCTATTTATCTATCTACCTGCCTGCCTACTGCCTACCTTCTTGTCTATCTGTCTGTCTATCTATCCCTGCAAGCCTATCTATCTATCTATCTATCTATCTATCTATCTATCTATCTATCATCTCTATCATCTCTATCATCTCTATCTATCTATCTATCTATCTATCTATCTATCTATCTATCGTTCTATTCATCTATCCCTGCATGCCTACCTTCCTGCCTTCCTGCCTATCTATTTATCTATCTATCTACCTACTATCTGTCTACTATCTATCTATCTATCTATCTTTCTATCTCTCTATCTGTCTATCTATCTATCCCTGCAAGGCTACCTCCCTGCCTGTCTGCCTGCGTGCCTGCCTATCTATCTATCTATCTATCTATCTATCTCTCTATCTTTCCATCTATCGATCTATCATCTCACTACAAATATCTATCTATCTCACTCTGTCTGTCTGTCTATCTATCTATCTATCTGTCTGTCTGTCTGTCTGTCTGTCTGTCTGTCTGTCTGTCTGTCTATCTATATCTGTCTATCTACCTACTATCTATCTATCTATCTATCTATCTATCTATCTATCATCTCACTACAAATGCCTAAATATCTCACTCTATCTAACTATCTGTCTGTCTGTCTGTCTATCTATCTATCTATCGTTCTGTTCATCTATCCCTGCATGCCTACCTTCCTGCCTACCTGCCTATCTATTTATCTATCTCCCTACTATTTATCTATCTATCTATCTATCCATCTATCTATCTATCCATCTACCTTTTTTATCTATCTATCTATCTATCTATCTATCTATCTATCTATCTATCTATCTATCTACCTACTATCTATCTATCTATCTATCTATCTATCTATCTATCGATCATCTCACTACAAATGCCTAAATATCTCACTCTATCTAACTATCTGTCTGTCTGTCTGTCTATCTATCTATCTATCGTTCTGTTCATCTATCCCTGCATGCCTACCTTCCTGCCTACCTGCTTATCTATTTATCTATCTACCTACTATCTATCTATCTATCTGTCTATCTATCTATCTATCTATCTATCTATCTATCTATCTATCCATCTATCTATCTATCTATCCATCTACCTTTTTTATCTATCTATCTATCATCTCACTCTATCTATCTATCTATCTATCTATCTATCTATCTATCTATCTATCTATCTATCTATCTATTTCAATGTTTGTCTATCTGTCTGTCTGTCTGTCTGTCTGTCTGTCTGTCTGTCTGTCTATCTATCTATCTATCTATCTATCTATCTATCTATCTATCTATCTATCTATCCATTCCATCCATCCATCAGTCTATCTGTCTGTCTGTCTGTCTGTCTGTCTGTCTGTCTGTCTGTCTGTCTGTCTATCTATCTATCTATCTATCTATCTATCTCAAAATGTCCATCTCTCTCTCTCTCTCTCTCTCTCTCTCTCTCTCTCTCTCTCTCTCTATCTATCTATCTATCTATCTATCTATCTATCTATCTATCTATCTATCTATCTATTTGAATGTTCTATCTATCTATCTATCTATCTATCTATCTATCTATCTATCTATCTATCTATCTATCTATCTATCTATCTATCTATCTATCTATCTATCTATCTATCTATCCATTCCATCCATCAATCAGTCTATCTATCGGTGTGTCTGTTGGTCTATCTATCTGTCTATCTATATCAAAATGAACATCTCTCGGTCTGTCTGTCTATCTATCTATCTGTCTGTCTGTCTGTCTGTCTGTCTGTCTGTCTGTCTGTTTGTCTGTCTGTCCATTCCATCCGTCTGTCTGTCTGTCTATCTATCTATCTATCTATCTATCTATCTATCTATCTATCTATCTATCTATCTATCTATCTCAAAATATCCATCTGTCTGTCTGTCTGTCTGTCTATCTATCTATCTATTTTAATGTCTATCTATCTATCTATCTATCTATCTATCTATCTATCTTTCTCAAAATGTCCATTTCTCGATCTGTCTGTCTATCTATCTATCTATCTATCTATCTATCTATCTATCTATCCATCTATTGTTCTATCTATCTATCTATCTATCGTTCTATTCATCTATCCCTGCATGCCTACCTTCATGCCTTCCTGCCTATCTATTTATCTATCTATCTACCTACTATCTGTCTACCTACTATCTATCTATCTATCTATCTATCTATCTATCTATCTATCTATCTATCTATCTATCCATCCATCCATCTATCTATCTATCCATCTACCTTTTTTATCTATCTATCTATCTATCTATCTATCTATCTATCTATCTATCTATCTATCTATCTATCTATCTATCTATCTATCTATCTATCTATCTATCTATCTTTCCCTGCCTGTTTACTGCCTACCTTCTTGTCTGTCTGTCTGTCTATCTATCTATCTATCTATCTATCTATCTATCTATCTATCTATCTATCTTTCTATCGTTCGATTCATCTATCCCTCCATGACTACCTTCCTATCTATCTATCTATCTATCTATCTATCTATCTATCTATCTATCTATCTATCTATCTATCTGTCATCTCACTACAAATATCTATCTATCTCACTCTATCTATCTATCTATCTTTCTATCTATCTATTCTATCTATCTATCTATCTATCTATCTATCTATCTATCTATCTATCTATCTATCTATCTATCTATCTATCTATCTATCTATCTATCTATCCCTGCCTGCCTACTGCTTACTGCCTACCTGTTGGTCTATCTATCTGTCTATCTGTCTATCTATCTATCTATCTATCTATCTATCTATCTATCTATCTATCTATCGTTCTGTTCATCTATCCCTGCATGCCTACCTTCCTGCCTAACTGCCTATCTATTTATCTATCTACCTACTATCTATCTATCTATCTATCATCTCACTCTATCTATCTATCTATCTATCTATCTATCTATCTATCTATCTATCCATCATCTCACTACAAATATCTATCTAACTCACTCATTCTATCTATCTATCTATCTATCTATCTATCTATCTATCTATCTATCTATCTATCTATCTATCTATCTATCCATCCATCCATCCATCCATCCATCCATCCATCCATCCATCCATCCATCCATCTATCTATCTATCTATCTATCTATCTATCTATCTATCTATCTATCTATCTATCTATCTATCTATCTATCCCTGCCTGCCTACTGCCTACCTTCTTGTCTATCTGTCTGTCTATCTATCCCTGCAAGCCTATCTATCTATCTATCTATCTATCTATCTATCTATCTATCTATCATCTCTATCATCTCTATCATCTCTATCTATCTATCTATCTATCTATCTATCTATCTATCTATCTATCTATCGTTCTATTCATCTATCCCTGCATGCCTACCTTCCTGCCTTCCTGCCTATCTATTTATCTATCTATCTACCTACTATCTGTCTACTATCTATCTATCTATCTATCTATCTATCTATCTATCTATCTATCTATCTATCATCTCACTACAAATATCTATCTAACTCACTCTATCTATCTATCTATCTATCTTTCTATCTCTCTATCTGTCTATCTATCTATCCCTGCAAGGCTACCTCCCTGCCTGTCTGCCTGCGTGCCTGCCTATCTATCTATCTATCTATCTATCTATCTCTCTATCTTTCCATCTATCGATCTATCATCTCACTACAAATATCTATCTATCTCACTCTGTCTGTCTGTCTATCTATCTATCTATCTATCTGTCTGTCTGTCTGTCTGTCTGTCTGTCTGTCTGTCTGTCTGTCTGTCTATCTATATCTGTCTATCTACCTACTATCTATCTATCTATCTATCTATCTATCTATCTATCTATCTATCTATCATCTCACTACAAATGCCTAAATATCTCACTCTATCTAACTATCTGTCTGTCTGTCTGTCTATCTATCTATCTATCGTTCTGTTCATCTATCCCTGCATGCCTACCTTCCTGCCTACCTGCCTATCTATTTATCTATCTCCCTACTATTTATCTATCTATCTATCTATCCATCTATCTATCTATCCATCTACCTTTTTTATCTATCTATCTATCTATCTATCTATCTATCTATCTATCTATCTATCTATCTATCTACCTACTATCTATCTATCTATCTATCTATCTATCTATCGATCATCTCACTACAAATGCCTAAATATCTCACTCTATCTAACTATCTGTCTGTCTGTCTGTCTATCTATCTATCTATCGTTCTGTTCATCTATCCCTGCATGCCTACCTTCCTGCCTACCTGCTTATCTATTTATCTATCTACCTACTATCTATCTATCTGTCTATCTATCTATCTATCTATCTATCTATCTATCTATCTATCCATCTATCTATCTATCTATCCATCTACCTTTTTTATCTATCTATCTATCATCTCACTCTATCTAT
>JAUCBL010000201.1:57500-62500 GCA_033807585.1 Hydrophis major | reverse complement strand
TCTATTTATCTATCTATCTTCCTCCTATCTGTCTACCTACTATCTATCTATCTATCTATCTATCTATCTATCTATCTATCTATCTATCTATCTATCATCTCACTACAAATATCTATCTAACTCACTCTATCTATCTATCTATCTATCTATCTATCTATCTATCTATCTATCTATCTTTCTATCTCTCTCTCTATCTATCTATCCCTGCAAGGCTACCTCCCTGCCTTTCTGCCTTTCTGCCTGCGTTCCTGCCTATCTATCTATCTATCTATCTATCTATCTATCTATCTCTCTATCTTTCCATCTATCGGTCTATCATCTCACTACAAATATCTATCTATCTCACTCTGTCTATCTATCTATCTATCTATCTATCTATCTATCTATCTATCTATCTATCTATCTATCTGTCTATCTATATCTGTCTATCTACCTACCATCTATCTATCTATCTATCTATCTATCTATCTATCTATCTATCTATCATCTCACTACAAATGCCTAAATATCTCACTCTATCTAACTATCTGTCTGTCTATCTATCTATCGTTCTGTTCATCTATCCCTGCATGCCTACCTTCCTGCCTACCTGCCTATCTATTTATCTATCTACCTACTATCTATCTATCTATCTATCTATCTATCTATCATCTCACTACAAATATCTATCTAACTCACTCTATCTATCTATCTATCTATCTTTCTATCTCTCTATCTATCTATCTATCTATCCCTGCAAGGCTACCTCCCTGCCTGTCTGCCTGCGTGCCTGCCTGCCTATCTATCTATCTATCTATCTATCTATCTATCTATCTATCTATCTATCTATCTATCTATCTTTCCATCTATCGATATATCATCTCACTACAAATATCTATCTATCTCACTCTGTCTATCTATCTATCTATCTATCTATCTATCTATCTATCTGTCTGTCTGTCTGTCTGTCTGTCTGTCTGTCTGTCTGTCTGTCTGTCTATCTATATCTGTCTATCTACCTACTATCTATCTATCTATCTATCTATCTATCTATCTATCTATCTATCTATCGATCATCTCACTACAAATGCCTAAATATCTCACTCTATCTAACTATCTGTCTGTCTGTCTGTCTATCTGTCTATCTATCGTTCTGTTCATCTATCCCTGCATGCCTACCTTCCTGCCTACCTGCCTATCTATTTATCTATCTTCCTACTATCTATCTATCTATCTATCTATCTATCCATCTATCTATCTATCCATCTACCCTTTTTATCTTTCTATCTATCTATCTATCTATCTATCTATCTATCTATCTATCTATCTATCTATCTATCTATCTATCTATCTATCTATCTTTCCCTGCCTGTTTACTGCCTACCTTCTTGTCTGTCTGTCTATCTATCTATCTATCTATCTATCTGTCTGTCTGTCTGTCTGTCTGTCTGTCTGTCTGTCTGTCTGTCTATCTATCTATCTATCTATCTATCTATCTATCTATCTATCTATCATCTCACTACAAATATCTATCTAACTCACTCTATCTATCTATCTATCTTTCTATCTCTCTATCTATCTATCTATCTATCTATCTATCTATCTATCTATCTATCTATCTATCTATCCCTGCCTGCCTACTGCCTACCTTCTTGTCTATCTGTCTGTCTGTCTGTCTATCTATCCCTGCAAGCCTATCTATCTATCTATCTATCTATCTATCTATCTATCTATCTATCATCTCTATCATCTCTATCATCTCTATCTATCTATCTATCTATCTATCTATCTATCTATCTATCTATCGCTCTATTCATCTATCCCTGCATGCCTACCTTCCTGCCTTCCTGCCTATCTATTTATCTATCTATCTTCCTCCTATCTGTCTACCTACTATCTATCTATCTATCTATCTATCTATCTATCTATCTATCTATCTATCATCTCACTACAAATATCTATCTAACTCACTCTATCTATCTATCTATCTATCTATCTATCTATCTATCTTTCTATCTCTCTCTCTATCTATCTATCCCTGCAAGGCTACCTCCCTGCCTTTCTGCCTTTCTGCCTGCGTTCCTGCCTATCTATCTATCTATCTATCTATCTATCTATCTATCTATCTATCTCTCTATCTTTCCATCTATCGGTCTATCATCTCACTACAAATATCTATCTATCTCACTCTGTCTGTCTATCTATCTATCTATCTATCTATCTATCTATCTATCTATCTATCTGTCTATCTATATCTGTCTATCTACCTACCATCTATCTATCTATCTATCTATCTATCTATCTATCTATCTATCTATCATCTCACTACAAATGCCTAAATATCTCACTCTATCTAACTATCTGTCTGTCTATCTATCTATCGTTCTGTTCATCTATCCCTGCATGCCTACCTTCCTGCCTACCTGCCTATCTATTTATCTATCTACCTACTATCTATCTATCTATCTATCTATCTATCTATCTATCTATCATCTCACTACAAATATCTATCTAACTCACTCTATCTATCTATCTATCTATCTATCTATCTTTCTATCTCTCTATCTATCTATCTATCTATCCCTGCAAGGCTACCTCCCTGCCTGTCTGCCTGCGTGCCTGCCTGCCTATCTATCTATCTATCTATCTATCTATCTATCTATCTATCTATCTATCTATCTATCTTTCCATCTATCGATCTATCATCTCACTACAAATATCTATCTATCTCACTCTGTCTATCTATCTATCTATCTATCTATCTATCTATCTATCTATCTGTCTGTCTGTCTGTCTGTCTGTCTGTCTGTCTGTCTGTCTGTCTGTCTATATCTGTCTATCTACCTACTATCTATCTATCTATCTATCTATCTATCTATCTATCGATCATCTCACTACAAATGCCTAAATATCTCACTCTATCTAACTATCTGTCTGTCTGTCTGTCTATCTGTCTATCTATCGTTCTGTTCATCTATCCCTGCATGCCTACATTCCTGCCTACCTGCCTATCTATTTATCTATCTTCCTACTATCTATCTATCTATCTATCTATCTATCCATCTATCTATCTATCCATCTACCCTTTTTATCTATCTATCTATCAATCTATCTATCTATCTATCTATCTATCTATCTATCTATCTATCTATCTATCTATCTATCTATCTATCTATCTATCTATCTATCTTTCCCTGCCTGTTTACTGCCTACCTTCTTGTCTGTCTGTCTATCTATCTATCTATCTATCTATCTATCTATCTATCTATCTATCTTTCTATCGTTCGATTCATCTATCCCTCCATGCCTACCTTCCTGCCTATCTATCTATCTATCTATCTATCTATCTATCTATCTGTCATCTCACTACAAATATCTATCTATCTCACTCTATCTATCTATCTTTCTATCTATCTATTCTATCTATCTATCTATCTATCTATCTATCTATCTATCTATCTATCTATATATCTATCCCTGCCTGCCTACTGCTTACTGCCTACCTGTCGGTCTATCTATCTGTCTATCTATCTGTCTGTCAATCTATCTATCTATCTATCTATCTATCTATCTATCTATCTATCTATCTATCTATCTATCCATTCCATCCATCCATCACTCTATCCGTCTGTCTGTCTGTCTATCTATCTATCTATCTATCTATCTATCTATCTATCTATCTATCTATCTATCTGTCTGTCTGTCTGTCTATCTATCTATCTATCTATCTATCTATCTATCTATCTCAAAATGTCCATCTCTCGGTCTGTCTATCTATCTATCTATCTATCTATCTATCTATCTATCTATCTATCTATCTATCTATCTATCTATTTGAATGTCTATCTATCTGTCTATCTATCTATCTATCTATCTATCTATCTATCTATCTATCTATCTATCTATCTATCTATCTATCTATCTATCTATCTAGCTATCCATTCTATGCATCTGTCTCTCTGTCTCTCTGTCTGTCTATCAATCTATCGATCTGTCTGTCTGTCTATCTGTCTGTCTGTCTATCTTTCCATTCCATTCCATTCCATCCCTCTATCTATCTATCTATCTGTCTGTCTGTCTGTCTGTCTGTCTATCTATCTATCCATCCATCTATTTATCTGTCCATTCCATCCGTCCGTTTGTCTATCTATCTATCTATCTATCTATCTATCTATCTATCTATCTGTCTGTCTGTCTGTCTGTCTGTCTGTCTGTCTGTCTGTCTGTCTGTCTATCTATCCATCTATCTATCTATTTATCTAAATAACTATGTCAAAATGTCCATTTGTCTGTCTATCTACCTGTCTGTCTGTCTGTCTATCTATCTATCTATCTATCTATCTATCTATCTATCTATCTATCTATCTATCTATCTATCTATCTATCTATCTATCTATCTATCTATTTGAATGTTCTATCTATCTATCTATCTATCTATCTATCTATCTATCTATCTATCTATCTATCTATCTATCTATCTATCTATCTATCTATCTATCTATCTATCCATTCCATCCATCAATCAGTCTATCTATCGGTGTGGCTGTTGGTCTATCTATCTATCTATCTATCTATCTATCTATCTATCTATCTATCTATCTATCTATCTATCTATCTATCTATCTATCTATCTATCTATCTATCTATCTATCTATCTATCTATCTATCCATTCCATCCATCAATCAGTCTATCTATCGGTGTGGCTGTTGGTCTATCTATCTATCTATCTATATCAAAATGAACATCTCTCGGTCTGTCTGTCTGTCTGTCTGTCTGTCTGTCTGTCTGTCTGTCTGTCTGTCCATTCCATCCGTCTGTCTGTCTGTCTATCTATCTATCTATCTATCTATCTATCTATCTATCTATCTCAAAATATCCATCTGTCTGTCTGTCTGTCTTTCTATCTATCTATCTATTTTAATGTCTATCTATCTATCTATCTATCTATCTATCTATCTATCTATCTATCTATCTATCTATCTATCTATCTATCTATCTATCTATCTATCTATCTATCTAT
>JAUCBL010000201.1:40000-42500 GCA_033807585.1 Hydrophis major | reverse complement strand
CTGTCTGTCTGTCTGTCTATCTATATCTGTCTATCTACCTACCTTCTATCTATCTATCTATCTATCTATCTAACTATCTATCGATCATCTTACTACAAATGCCTAAATATCTCACTCTATCTAACTATCTATCTGTCTGTCTATCTATCTATCTATCTATCTATCGTTCTGTTCATCTATCCCTGCATGCCTACCTTCCTGCCTACCTGCCTATCTATTTATCTATCTCCCTACTATCTATCTATCTATCTATCTATCTATCTATCTATCTATCTATCTATCTATCTATCCATCTATCCATCTATCCATCTATCTATCTATCCATCTACCTTTTTTATCTATCTATCTATCTATCTATCTATCTATCTATCTATCTATCATCTCACTACAAATGCCTAAATATCTCACTCTATCTAACTATCTGTCTGTCTGTCTGTCTATCTGTCTATCTATCGTTCTGTTCATCTATCCCTGCATGCCTACCTTCCTGCCTACCTGCCTATCTATTTATCTATCTCCCTACTATCTATCTATCTATCTATCTATCTATCTATCTATCTATCTATCTATCTATCTATCTATCTATCCATCCATCCATCTATCTATCTATCCATCTACCCTTTTTATCTATCTATCTATCTATCTATCTATCTATCTATCTATCTATCTATCTATCTATCTATCTATCTATCTATCTATCTATCTATCTATCTTTCCCTGCCTGTTTACTGCCTACCTTCTTGTCTGTCTGTCTATCTATCTATCTATCTATCTATCTATCTATCTATCTATCTATCTATCTTTCTATCGTTCGATTCATCTATCCCTCCATGCCTACCTTCCTATCTATCTATCTATCTATCTATCTATCTATCTATCTGTCATCTCACTACAAATATCTATCTATCTCACTCTATCTATCTATCTTTCTATCTATCTATTCTATCTATCTATCTATCTATCTATCTATCTATCTATCTATCTATCTATCTATCTATCCCTGCCTGCCTACTGCTTACTGCCTTCCTGTCGGTCTATCTATCTGTCTATCTATCTGTCTGTCAATCTATTTATCTATCTATCTATCTATCTATCTATCTATCTATCTATCTATCTATCTATCTATCCATTCCATCCATCCATCACTCTATCCGTCTGTCTGTCTATCTATCTATCTATCTATCTATCTATCTATCTATCTGTCTGTCTGTCTGTCTGTCTGTCTGTCTGTCTGTCTGTCTATCTATCTATCTATCTATCTGTCTATCTATCTCAAAATGTCCATCTCTCGGTCTGTCTATCTATCTATCTATCTATCTATCTATCTATCTATCTATCTATCTATCTATCTATCTATCTATCTATCTATCTATCTATCTATTTGAATGTCTATCTATCTGTCTATCTATCTATCTATCTATCTATCTATCTATCTATCTATCTATCTATCTATCTATCTATCTATCTATCTATCTATCTAGCTATCCATTCTATGCATCTGTCTCTCTGTCTCTCTGTCTGTCTATCAATCTATCGATCTGTCTGTCTGTCTATCTGTCTGTCTGTCTATCTTTCCATTCCATTCCATTCCATCCCTCTATCTATCTATCTATCTGTCTGTCTGTCTGTCTGTCTGTCTATCTATCTATCCATCCATCTATTTATCTGTCCATTCCATCCGTCCGTTTGTCTATCTATCTATCTATCTATCTATCTATCTGTCTGTCTGTCTGTCTGTCTGTCTGTCTGTCTGTCTGTCTGTCTGTCTATCTATCTATCCATCTATCTATCTATTTATCTAAATAACTATGTCAAAATGTCCATTTGTCTGTCTATCTACCTGTCTGTCTGTCTGTCTGTCTATCTATCTATCTATCTATCTATCTATCTATCTATCTATCTATCTATCTATCTATCTATCTATCTATCTATCTATCTATCTATCTATCTATCTATTTGAATGTTCTATCTATCTATCTATCTATCTATCTATCTATCTATCTATCTATCTATCTATCTATCTATCTATCTATCTATCTATCTATCTATCTATCTATCTATCTATCTATCTATCCATTCCATCCATCAATCAGTCTATCTATCGGTGTGGCTGTTGGTCTATCTATCTATCTATCTATATCAAAATGAACATCTCTCGGTCTGTCTGTCTGTCTGTCTGTCTGTCTGTCTGTCTGTCTGTCTGTCTGTCTGTCTGTCTGTCCATTCCATCCGTCTGTCTGTCTGTCTATCTATCTATCTATCTATCTATCTATCTATCTATCTATCTATCTATCTATCTATCTCAAAATATCCATCTGTCTGTCTGTCTGTCTGTCTATCTATCTATCTATTTTAATGTCTATCTATCTATCTATCTATCTATCTATCTATCTATCTATCTTTCTCAAAATGTCCATTTCTCGATCTGTCTATCTATCTATCTATCTATCTATCTATCTATCTATCTATCTATCTATCTATCTATCTATCTATCTATCTA
>JAUCBL010000201.1:30000-35000 GCA_033807585.1 Hydrophis major | reverse complement strand
CTATCTAAATATCTATCTATCTATCTATCTATCTATCTATCTATCTATCTATCTATCTATCCCTGCCTGCCTACTGCCTACCTTGTCTATCTGTCTGTCTGTCTGTCTATCTATCCCTGCAAGCCTATCTATCTATCTATCTATCTATCTATCTATCTATCTATCTATCTATCTATCTATCTATCTATCCCTGCCTGCCTACTGCCTACCTTCTTGTCTATCTTTCTGTCTGTCTGTCTATCTATCCCTGCAAGCCTATCTATCTATCTATCTATCTATCTATCTATCTATCGTTCTATTCATCTATCCCTGCATGCCTACCTTCCTGCCTTCCTGCCTATCTATTTATCTATCTATCTACCTACTATCTGTCTACCTACTATCTATCTATCTATCTATCTATCTATCTATCTATCTATCTATCTATCTGTCTATCTGTCTATCTGTCTATCTGTCTATCTGTCTATCTGTCTATCTGTCTATCTGTCTATCTATCTATCTATCTATCTATCTATCTATCTATCTATCTATCTATCTATCATCTCACTACAAATATCTATCTAACTCACTCTATCTATCTATCTATCTATCTTTCTATCTCTCTATCTATCTATCTATCTATCTATCTATCTATCTATCTATCTATCTATCTATCTATCTATCTATCCCTGCCTGCCTACTGCCCACCTTCTTGTCTATCTGTCTGTCTGTCTGTCTATCTATCCCTGCAAGCCTATCTATCTATCTATCTATCTATCTATCTATCTATCTGTCTGTCTGTCTGTCTATCTATCTATCTATCTATCTATCTATCTATCTATCTATCTATCTATCATCTCTATCATCTCTATCATCTCTATCTATCTATCTATCTATCTATCTATCTATCTATCGCTCTATTCATCTATCCCTGCATGCCTACCTTCCTGCCTTCCTGCCTATCTATTTATCTATCTATCTACCTACTATCTGTCTACCTTCTATCTATCTATCTATCTATCTATCTATCTATCTATCTATCTATCTATCTATCTATCATCTCACTACAACTATCTATCTAACTCACTCTATCTATCTATCTATCTATCTTTCTATCTCTCTCTCTATCTATCTATCCCTGCAAGGCTACCTCCCTGCCTGTCTGCCTGCGTGCCTGCCTGCCTATCTATCTATCTATCTATCTATCTATCTATCTATCTATCTATCTATCTATCTATCTATCTATCTATCTATCCATTCCATCCATCAATCAGTCTATCTATCGGTGTGGCTGTTGGTCTATCTATCTATCTATCTATATCAAAATGAACATCTCTCGGTCTGTCTGTCTGTCTGTCTGTCTGTCTGTCTGTCCATTCCATCCGTCTGTCTGTCTATCTATCTATCTATCTATCTATCTATCTATCTATCTATCTATCTATCTATCTCAAAATATCCATCTGTCTGTCTGTCTGTCTGTCTATCTATCTATCTATTTTAATGTCTATCTATCTATCTATCTATCTATCTATCTATCTATCTATCTATCTTTCTCAAAATGTCCATTTCTCGATCTGTCTGTCTATCTATCTATCTATCTATCTATCTATCTATCTATCTATCTATCTATCTATCTATCTATCTATCTATCTATCTATCCATTCCATCCATCCATCAGTCTGTCTGTCTGTCTGTCTGTCTGTCTGTCTGTCTGTCTGTCTGTCTGTCTGTCTATCTATCTATCTATCTATCTATCTATCTATCTATCTCAAAATGTCCATCTCTCGGTCTCTCTCTCTCTCTCTCTCTCTCTCTCTCTCTCTCTCTCTCTCTCTCTCTCTCTCTCTCTCTCTCTGTCTATCTATCTATCTATCTATCTATCTATCTATCTATCTATCTATCCATTCCATCCATCAATCAGTCTATCTATCGGTGTGTCTGTTGGTCTATCTATCTATCTATCTATATCAAAATGAACATCTCTCGGTCTGTCTGTCTATCTGTCTGTCTGTCTGTCTGTCTGTCTGTCTGTCTGTCTGTCTGTCTGTCCATTCCATCCGTCTGTCTGTCTGTCTATCTATCTATCTATCTATCTATCTATCTATCTATCTATCTATCTATCTATCTCAAAATATCCATCTGTCTGTCTGTCTGTCTGTCTATCTATCTATCTATTTTAATGTCTATGTATCTATCTATCTATCTATCTATCTATCTATCTATCTATCTATCTTTCTCAAAATGTCCATTTCTCGATCTGTCTCTCTATCTCTCTATCTATCTATCTATCTATCTATCTATCTATCTATCTATCTATCTATCTATCTATCTATCCATCTATTGTTCTATCTATCTATCTATCTATCTATCTATCTATCTATCTATCGTTCTATTCATCTATCCCTGCATGCCTACCTTCATGCCTTCCTGCCTATCTATTTATCTATCTATCTACCTACTATCTGTCTACCTACTATCTATCTATCTATCTATCTATCTATCTATCTATCTATCTATCTATCTATCTATCTATCCCTGCCTGCCTACTGCCTACCTTCTTGTCTATCTGTCTGTCTGTCTGTCTATCTATCCCTGCAAGCCTATCTATCTATCTATCTATCTATCTATCTATCTATCTATCTATCTATCTATCTATCTATCTATCTATCTATCCCTGCCTGCCTACTGCCTACCTTCTTGTCTATCTGTCTGTCTGTCTGTCTATCTATCCCTGCAAGTCTATCTATCTATCTATCTATCTATCTATCTATCTATCTATCGTTCTATTCATCTATCCCTGCATGCCTACCTTCCTGCCTTCCTGCCTATCTATTTATCTATCTATCTAGCTACTATCTGTCTACCTACTATCTATCTATCTATCTATCTATCTATCTATCTGTCTGTCTGTCTGTCTGTCTGTCTATCTATCTATCTATCTATCTATCTATCTATCTATCTATCTATCTATCATCTCACTACAAATATCTATCTAACTCACTCTATCTATCTATCTATCTTTCTATCTATCTATCTATCTATCTATCTATCTATCTATCTATCTATCTATCTATCTATCTATCTATCTATCTATCTATCTATCTATCTATCCCTGCCTGCCTACTGCCTACCTTCTTGTCTATCTGTCTGTCTGTCTGTCTATCTATCCCTGCAAGCCTATCTATCTATCTATCTATCTATCTATCTATCTATCATCTCTATCATCTCTATCATCTCTATCTATCTATCTATCTATCTATCTATCTATCTATCTATCTATCTATCTATCGCTCTATTCATCTATCCCTGCATGCCTACCTTCCTGCCTTCCTGCCTATCTATTTATCTATCTATCTACCTACTATCTGTCTACCTACTATCTATCTATCTATCTATCTATCTATCTATCTATCTATCTATCTATCATCTCACTACAAATATCTATCTAACTCACTCTATCTATCTATCTATCTATCTATCTATCTATCTATCTATCTTTCTATCTCTCTCTCTATCTATCTATCCCTGCAAGGCTACCTCCCTGCCTTTCTGCCTGCGTTCCTATCTATCTATCTATCTATCTATCTATCTATCTATCTATCTATCTCTCTATCTTTCCATCTATCGATCTATCATCTCACTACAAATATCTATCTATCTCACTCTGTCTGTCTGTCTATCTATCTATCGATCTATCTATCTGTCTATCTATCTATCTATCTGTCTGTCTGTCTGTCTGTCTGTCTGTCTGTCTGTCTATCTATATCTGTCTATCTACCTACTATCTATCTATCTATCTATCTATCTATCTATCTATCTATCTATCATCTCACTACAAATGCCTAAATATCTCACTCTATCTAACTATCTGTCTGTCTATCTATCTATCGTTCTGTTCATCTATCCCTGCATGCCTACCTTCCTGCCTACCTGCCTATCTATTTATCTATCTACCTACTATCTATCTATCTATCTATCTATCTATCTATCTATCTATCTATCTATCTATCTATCCATCCATCCATCTATCTATCTATCCATCTACCTTTTTTATCTATCTATCTATCTATCTATCTATCTATCTATCTATCTATCTATCTATCTATCTATCTATCTATCTATCTATCTATCTATCTTTCCCTGCCTGTTTACTGCCTACCTTCTTGTATGTCTGTCTGTCTGTCTGTCTATCTATCTATCTATCTATCTATCTATCTATCTATCTATCTATCTTTCTATCGTTCGATTCATCTATCCCTCCATGACTACCTTCCTGCCTATCTATCTATCTATCTATCTATCTATCTATCTATCTGTCATCTCACTACAAATATCTATCTATCTCACTCTATCTATCTATCTATCTTTCTATCTATCTATTCTATCTATCTATCTATCTATCTATCTATCTATCTATCTATCTATCTATCTATCTATCTATCTATCTATCTATCTATCCCTGCCTGCCTACTGCTTACTGCCTACCTGTTGGTCTATCTATCTGTCTATCTGTCTATCTATCTATCTATCTATCTATCTATCTATCTATCGTTCTGTTCATCTATCCCTGCATGCCTACCTTCCTGCCTAACTGCCTATCTATTTATCTATCTACCTACTATCTATCTATCTATCTATCATCTCACTCTATCTATCTATCTATCTATCTATCTATCTATCTATCTATCTATCTATCTATCTATCATCTCACTACAAATATCTATCTAACTCACTCATTCTATCTATCTATCTATCTATCTATCTATCTATCTATCTATCTATCTATCTATCTATCTATCTATCTATCTATCCCTGCCTGCCTACTGCCTACCTTCTTGTCTATCTGTCTGTCTATCTATCCCTGCAAGTCTATCTATCTATCTATCTATCTATCTATCTATCTATCTATCTATCTATCTATCATCTCTATCATCTCTATCATCTCTATCTATCTATCTATCTATCTATCTATCTATCTATCTATCTATCTATCTATCGTTCTATTCATTTATCCCTGCATG
>JAUCBL010000201.1:22500-25000 GCA_033807585.1 Hydrophis major | reverse complement strand
TCTATCTATCTATCTATCGATCATCTCACTACAAATGCCTAAATATCTCACTCTATCTAACTATCTGTCTGTCTGTCTGTCTATCTGTCTATCTATCGTTCTGTTCATCTATCCCTGCATGCCTGCCTTCCTGCCTACCTGCCTATCTATTTATCTATCTCCCTACTATCTATCTATCTATCTATCTATCTATCCATCTATCTATCTATCCATCTACCTTTTTTATCTATCTATCTATCTATCTATCTATCTATCTATCTATCTATCTATCTATCTATCTATCTATCTATCTATCTATCTATCTATCTTTCCCTGCCTGTTTACTGCCTACCTTCTTGTATGTCTGTCTGTCTGTCTGTCTATCTATCTATCTATCTATCTATCTATCTATCTATCTATCTATCTTTCTATCGTTCGATTCATCTATCCCTCCATGACTACCTTCCTGCCTATCTATCTATCTATCTATCTATCTATCTATCTATCTATCTATCTGTCATCTCACTACAAATATCTATCTATCTCACTCTATCTATCTATCTATCTTTCTATCTATCTATTCTATCTATCTATCTATCTATCTATCTATCTATCTATCTATCTATCTATCTATCTATCTATCTATCTATCTATCCCTGCCTGCCTACTGCTTACTGCCTACCTGTTGGTCTATCTATCTGTCTATCTGTCTATCTATCTATCTATCTATCTATCTATCTATCGTTCTGTTCATCTATCCCTGCATGCCTACCTTCCTGCCTAACTGCCTATCTATTTATCTATCTACCTACTATCTATCTATCTATCTATCATCTCACTCTATCTATCTATCTATCTATCTATCTATCTATCTATCTATCTATCTATCTATCTATCTATCTATCTATCATCTCACTACAAATATCTATCTAACTCACTCATTCTATCTATCTATCTATCTATCTATCTATCTATCTATCTATCTATCTATCTATCTATCTATCTATCTATCTATCTATCTATCTATCCCTGCCTGCCTACTGCCTACCTTCTTGTCTATCTGTCTGTCTATCTATCCCTGCAAGTCTATCTATCTATCTATCTATCTATCTATCTATCTATCTATCTATCTATCTATCTATCATCTCTATCATCTCTATCATCTCTATTTATCTATCTATCTATCTATCTATCTATCTATCTATCTATCTATCTATCGTTCTATTCATCTATCCCTGCATGCCTACCTTCCTGCCTTCCTGCCTATCTATTTATCTATCTATCTATCTACCTACTATCTGTCTACTATCTATCTATCTATCTATCTATCTATCTATCTATCTATCTATCTATCTATCATCTCACTACAAATATCTATCTAACTCACTCTATCTATCTATCTATCTATCTTTCTATCTCTCTATCTGTCTATCTATCTATCCCTGCAAGGCTACCTCCCTGCCTGTCTGCCTGCGTGCCTGCCTATCTATCTATCTATCTATCTATCTATCTATCTATCTATCTATCTATCTATCTCTCTATCTATCTCTCTATCTTTCCATCTATCGATCTATCATCTCACTACAAATATCTATCTATCTCACTCTGTCTGTCTGTCTATCTATCTATCTATCTATCTATCTGTCTGTCTGTCTGTCTGTCTGTCTGTCTGTCTGTCTATCTATATCTGTCTATCTACCTACCATCTATCTATCTATCTATCTATCTATCTATCTATCTATCTATCTATCATCTCACTACAAATGCCTAAATATCTCACTCTATCTAACTATCTGTCTGTCTGTCTGTCTATCTATCTATCTATCGTTCTGTTCATCTATCCCTGCATGCCTACCTTCCTGCCTACCTGCCTATCTATTTATCTATCTCCCTACTATTTATCTATCTATCTATCTATCTATCTATCTATCTATCTATCTATCTATCTATCTATCTATCCATCCATCCATCCATCCATCTATCTATCTATCTTTCCCTGCCTGTTTACTGCCTACCTTCTTGTCTGTCTGTCTGTCTGTCTATCTATCTATCTATCTATCTATCTATCTATCTATCTATCTATCTATCTATCTATCTATCTATCTATCTATCTTTCCCTGCCTGTTTACTGCCTACCTTCTTGTCTGTCTGTCTGTCTATCTATCTATCTATCTATCTATCTATCTATCTATCTATCTATCTATCTATCTATCTATCTTTCTATCGTTCGATTCATCTATCCCTCCATGACTACCTTCCTATCTATCTATCTATCTATCTATCTATCTATCTATCTATCTATCTATTGTTCTATCTATCTATCTATCTATCGTTCTATTCATCTATCCCTGCATGCCTACCTTCATGCCTTCCTGCCTATCTATTTATCTATCTATCTACCTACTATCTGTCTACCTACTATCTATCTATCTATCTAAATATCTATCTATCTATCTATCTATCTATCTATCTATCTATCTATCTATCTATCTATCCCTGCCTGCCTACTGCCTACCTTGTC
>JAUCBL010000201.1:0-15000 GCA_033807585.1 Hydrophis major | reverse complement strand
GTCTATCTATCGGTGTGTCTGTTGGTCTATCTATCTATCTATCTATATCAAAATGAACATCTCTCGGTCTGTCTGTCTATCTGTCTGTCTGTCTGTCTGTCTGTCTGTCTGTCTGTCTGTCTGTCTGTCTGTCTGTCCATTCCATCCGTCTGTCTGTCTGTCTGTCTATCTATCTATCTATCTATCTATCTATCTATCTATCTCAAAATATCCATCTGTCTGTCTGTCTGTCTGTCTATCTATCTATCTATTTTAATGTCTATGTATCTATCTATCTATCTATCTATCTATCTATCTATCTATCTTTCTCAAAATGTCCATTTCTCGATCTGTCTCTCTATCTATCTATCTATCTATCTATCTATCTATCTATCTATCTATCTATCCATCTATTGTTCTATCTATCTATCTATCTATCTATCTATCTATCTATCTATCTATCGTTCTATTCATCTATCCCTGCATGCCTACCTTCATGCCTTCCTGCCTATCTATTTATCTATCTATCTACCTACTATCTGTCTACCTACTATCTATCTATCTATCTATCTATCTATCTATCTATCTATCTATCTATCTATCTATCTATCTATCTATCTATCTATCCCTGCCTGCCTACTGCCTACCTTCTTGTCTATCTGTCTGTCTGTCTGTCTATCTATCCCTGCAAGCCTATCTATCTATCTATCTATCTATCTATCTATCTATCTATCTATCTATCTATCTATCTATCTATCTATCTATCTATCCCTGCCTGCCTACTGCCTACCTTCTTGTCTATCTGTCTGTCTGTCTGTCTATCTATCCCTGCAAGTCTGTCTATCTATCTATCTATCTATCTATCTATCTATCTATCGTTCTATTCATCTATCCCTGCATGCCTACCTTCCTGCCTTCCTGCCTATCTATTTATCTATCTATCTAGCTACTATCTGTCTACCTACTATCTATCTATCTATCTATCTATCTATCTATCTATCTGTCTGTCTGTCTGTCTGTCTATCTATCTATCTATCTATCTATCTATCTATCTATCTATCTATCTATCATCTCACTACAAATATCTATCTAACTCACTCTATCTATCTATCTATCTTTCTATCTATCTATCTATCTATCTATCTATCTATCTATCTATCTATCTATCTATCTATCTATCTATCTATCTATCCCTGCCTGCCTACTGCCTACCTTCTTGTCTATCTGTCTGTCTGTCTGTCTATCTATCCCTGCAAGCCTATCTATCTATCTATCTATCTATCTATCTATCTATCTATCTATCATCTCTATCATCTCTATCATATCTATCTATCTATCTATCTATCTATCTATCTATCTATCTATCTATCTATCGCTCTATTCATCTATCCCTGCATGCCTACCTTCCTGCCTTCCTGCCTATCTATTTATCTATCTATCTACCTACTATCTGTCTACCTACTATCTATCTATCTATCTATCTATCTATCTATCTATCTATCTATCTATCATCTCACTACAAATATCTATCTAACTCACTCTATCTATCTATCTATCTATCTATCTATCTATCTATCTATCTTTCTATCTCTCTCTCTATCTATCTATCCCTGCAAGGCTACCTCCCTGCCTTTCTGCCTGCGTTCCTATCTATCTATCTATCTATCTATCTATCTATCTATCTATCTATCTCTCTATCTTTCCATCTATCGATCTATCATCTCACTACAAATATCTATCTATCTCACTCTGTCTGTCTGTCTATCTATCTATCGATCTATCTATCTGTCTATCTATCTATCTATCTATCTGTCTGTCTGTCTGTCTGTCTGTCTGTCTGTCTATCTATATCTGTCTACCTACCTACTATCTATCTATCTATCTATCTATCTATCTATCTATCTATCTATCTATCTATCTTTCTATCGTTCGATTCATCTATCCCTCCATGACTACCTTCCTGCCTATCTATCTATCTATCTATCTATCTATCTATCTATCTGTCATCTCACTACAAATATCTATCTATCTCACTCTATCTATCTATCTATCTTTCTATCTATCTATTCTATCTATCTATCTATCTATCTATCTATCTATCTATCTATCTATCTATCTATCTATCTATCCCTGCCTGCCTACTGCTTACTGCCTACCTGTTGGTCTATCTATCTGTCTATCTGTCTATCTATCTATCTATCTATCTATCTATCTATCTATCTATCGTTCTGTTCATCTATCCCTGCATGCCTACCTTCCTGCCTAACTGCCTATCTATTTATCTATCTACCTACTATCTATCTATCTATCTATCATCTCACTCTATCTATCTATCTATCTATCTATCTATCTATCTATCTATCTATCTATCTATCTATCATCTCACTACAAATATCTATCTAACTCACTCATTCTATCTATCTATCTATCTATCTATCTATCTATCTATCTATCTATCTATCTATCTATCTATCTATCCCTGCCTGCCTACTGCCTACCTTCTTGTCTATCTGTCTGTCTATCTATCCCTGCAAGTCTATCTATCTATCTATCTATCTATCTATCTATCTATCTATCTATCATCTCTATCATCTCTATCATCTCTATCTATCTATCTATCTATCTATCTATCTATCGTTCTATTCATCTATCCCTGCATGCCTACCTTCCTGCCTTCCTGCCTATCTATTTATCTATCTATCTATCTACCTACTATCTGTCTACTATCTATCTATCTATCTATCTATCTATCTATCTATCTATCATCTCACTACAAATATCTATCTAACTCACTCTATCTATCTATCTATCTATCTTTCTATCTCTCTATCTGTCTATCTATCTATCCCTGCAAGGCTACCTCCCTGCCTGTCTGCCTGCGTGCCTGCCTATCTATCTATCTATCTATCTATCTATCTATCTATCTATCTATCTATCTATCTATCTATCTATCTCTCTATCTATCTCTCTATCTTTCCATCTATCGATCTATCATCTCACTACAAATATCTATCTATCTCACTCTGTCTGTCTGTCTATCTATCTATCTATCTATCTGTCTGTCTGTCTGTCTGTCTGTCTGTCTGTCTGTCTGTCTGTCTGTCTGTCTATCTATATCTGTCTATCTACCTACCATCTATCTATCTATCTATCTATCTATCTATCTATCTATCATCTCACTACAAATGCCTAAATATCTCACTCTATCTAACTATCTGTCTGTCTGTCTGTCTATCTATCTATCGTTCTGTTCATCTATCCCTGCATGCCTACCTTCCTGCCTACCTGCCTATCTATTTATCTATCTCCCTACTATTTATCTATCTATCTATCTATCTATCTATCTATCTATCTATCTATCTATCTATCTATCCATCCATCCATCCATCCATCTATCTATCTATCTTTCCCTGCCTGTTTACTGCCTACCTTCTTGTCTGTCTGTCTGTCTGTCTATCTATCTATCTATCTATCTATCTATCTATCTATCTATCTATCTATCTATCTATCTATCTATCTATCTTTCCCTGCCTGTTTACTGCCTACCTTCTTGTCTGTCTGTCTATCTATCTATCTATCTATCTATCTATCTATCTATCTATCTTTCTATCGTTCGATTCATCTATCCCTCCATGACTACCTTCCTGTCTATCTATCTATCTATCTATCTATCTATCTATCTATCTATCTATCTATCTATCTGTCATCTCACTACAAATATCTATCTATCTCACTCTATCTATCTATCTTTCTATCTATCTATCTATCTATCTATCTATCTATCTATCTATCTATCTATCTATCTATCTATCTATCTATCTATCCCTGCCTGCCTACTGCTTACTGCCTACCTGTTGGTCTATCTATCTGTCTATCTGTCTATCTATCTATCTATCTATCTATCTATCTATCTATCTATCTATCTATCTATCGTTCTGTTCATCTATCCCTGCATGCCTACCTTCCTGCCTAACTGCCTATCTATTTATCTATCTACCTACTATCTATCTATCTATCTATCATCTCACTCTATCTATCTATCTATCTATCTATCTATCTATCTATCTATCTATCTATCTATCTATCATCTCACTACAAATATCTATCTAACTCACTCATTCTATCTATCTATCTATCTATCTATCTATCTATCTATCTATCTATCTATCTATCTATCTATCTATCTATCTATCTATCTATCCCTGCCTGCCTACTGCCTACCTTCTTGTCTATCTGTCTGTCTATCTATCCCTGCAAGCCTATCTATCTATCTATCTATCTATCTATCTATCTATCTATCTATCTATCTATCTATCTATCATCTCTATCATCTCTATCATCTCTATCATCTCTATCTATCTATCTATCTATCTATCTATCTATCTATCTATCTATCTATCGTTCTATTCATCTATCCCTGCATGCCTACCTTCCTGCCTTCCTGCCTATCTATTTATCTATCTATCTATCTACCTACTATCTGTCTACTATCTATCTATCTATCTATCTATCTATCTATCTATCTATCATCTCACTACAAATATCTATCTAACTCACTCTATCTATCTATCTATCTATCTTTCTATCTCTCTATCTGTCTATCTATCTATCCCTGCAAGGCTACCTCCCTGCCTGTCTGCCTGCGTGCCTGCCTATCTATCTATCTATCTATCTATCTATCTATCTACCTATCTATCTATCTATCTATCTATCTCTCTATCTATCTCTCTATCTTTCCATCTATCGATCTATCATCTCACTACAAATATCTATCTATCTCACTCTGTCTGTCTGTCTATCTATCTATCTATCTATCTATCTATCTATCTATCTATCTATCTATCTGTCTGTCTGTCTGTCTGTCTGTCTGTCTGTCTGTCTATCTATATCTGTCTATCTACCTACCATCTATCTATCTATCTATCTATCTATCTATCTATCTATCTATCTATCATCTCACTACAAATGCCTAAATATCTCACTCTATCTAACTATCTGTCTGTCTGTCTGTCTATCTATCTATCTATCTATCTATCATCTCACTACAAATATCTATCTAACTCACTCTATCTATCTATCTATCTATCTTTCTATCTCTCTATCTCTCTATCTCTCTATCTATCTCTCTATCTATCTATCTATCTATCTATCTATCTATCTATCTATCTATCCATCTATCTATCTATCTATCTATCTATCTATCTATCCCTGCCTGCCTACTGCCCACCTTCTTGTCTATCTGTCTGTCTGTCTGTCTATCTATCCCTGCAAGCCTATCTATCTATCTATCTATCTATCTATCTATCTATCTATCTATCTATCTATCTATCTGTCTGTCTGTCTGTCTGTCTATCTATCTATCTATCTATCTATCTATCTATCTATCTATCTATCTATCTATCTATCATCTCTATCATCTCTATCATCTCTATCTATCTATCTATCTATCTATCTATCTATCTATCGCTCTATTCATCTATCCCTGCATGCCTACCTTCCTGCCTTCCTGCCTATCTATTTATCTATCTATCTACCTACTATCTGTCTACCTTCTATCTATCTATCTATCTATCTATCTATCTATCTATCTATCTATCATCTCACTACAACTATCTATCTAACTCACTCTATCTATCTATCTATCTATCTTTCTATCTCTCTCTCTATCTATCTATCCCTGCAAGGCTACCTCCCTGCCTGTCTGCCTGCGTGCCTGCCTGCCTATCTATCTATCTATCTATCTATCTATCTATCTATCTATCTATCTATCTATCTATCTATCTATCTATCTATCCATTCCATCCATCAATCAGTCTATCTATCGGTGTGGCTGTTGGTCTATCTATCTATCTATCTATATCAAAATGAACATCTCTCGGTCTGTCTGTCTGTCTGTCTGTCTGTCTGTCTGTCCATTCCATCCGTCTGTCTATCTATCTATCTATCTATCTATCTATCTATCTATCTATCTATCTCAAAATATCCATCTGTCTGTCTGTCTGTCTGTCTATCTATCTATCTATTTTAATGTCTATCTATCTATCTATCTATCTATCTATCTATCTATCTTTCTCAAAATGTCCATTTCTCGATCTGTCTGTCTGTCTATCTATCTATCTATCTATCTATCTATCTATCTATCTATCTATCTATCTATCTATCTATCTATCTATCTATCTATCTATCCATTCCATCCATCCATCAGTCTATCTGTCTGTCTGTCTGTCTGTCTGTCTATCTATCTATCTATCTATCTATCTATCTATCTATCTATCTATCTATCTATCTATCTATCTCAAAATGTCCATCTCTCGGTCTCTCTCTCTCTCTCTCTCTCTCTCTCTCTCTCTCTCTCTCTCTCTCTCTCTCTCTCTCTGTCTATCTATCTATCTATCTATCTATCTATCTATCTATCTATCTATCTATCCATTCCATCCATCAATCAGTCTATCTATCGGTGTGTCTGTTGGTCTATCTATCTATCTATCTATATCAAAATGAACATCTCTCGGTCTGTCTGTCTATCTATCTATCTGTCTGTCTGTCTGTCTGTCTGTCTGTCTGTCTGTCTGTCTGTCCATTCCATCCGTCTGTCTATCTATCTATCTATCTATCTATCTATCTATCTATCTATCTATCTATCTATCTCAAAATATCCATCTGTCTGTCTGTCTGTCTGTCTATCTATCTATCTATTTTAATGTCTATCTATCTATCTATCTATCTATCTATCTATCTATCTATCTTTCTCAAAATGTCCATTTCTCGATCTGTCTCTCTATCTATCTATCTATCTATCTATCTATCTATCTATCTATCTATCTATCTATCTATCCATCTATTGTTCTATCTATCTATCTATCTATCTATCTATCTATCTATCTATCTATCTATCGTTCTATTCATCTATCCCTGCATGCCTACCTTCATGCCTTCCTGCCTATCTATTTATCTATCTATCTACCTACTATCTGTCTACCTACTATCTATCTATCTATCTATCTATCTATCTATCTATCTATCTATCTATCTATCTATCTATCTATCTATCCCTGCCTGCCTGCCTACTGCCTACCTTCTTGTCTATCTGTCTGTCTGTCTATCTATCCCTGCAAGCCTATCTATCTATCTATCTATCTATCTATCTATCTATCTATCTATCTATCTATCTATCTATCTATCTATCTATCTATCTATCTATCTATCCCTGCCTGCCTACTGCCTACCTTCTTGTCTATCTGTCTGTCTGTCTGTCTATCTATCCCTGCAAGCCTATCTATCTATCTATCTATCTATCTATCTATCTATCTATCTATCGTTCTATTCATCTATCCCTGCATGCCTACCTTCCTGCCTTCCTGCCTATCTATTTATCTATCTATCTAGCTACTATCTGTCTACCTACTATCTATCTATCTATCTATCTATCTATCTGTCTGTCTGTCTGTCTGTCTGTCTGTCTGTCTATCTATCTATCTATCTATCTATCTATCTATCTATCTATCTATCATCTCACTACAAATATCTATCTAACTCACTCTATCTATCTATCTATCTTTCTATCTATCTATCTATCTATCTATCTATCTATCTATCTATCTATCTATCTATCTATCTATCTATCTATCTTTCCCTGCCTGTTTACTGCCTACCTTCTTGTCTGTCTGTCTGTCTGTCTATCTATCTATCTATCTATCTATCTATCTATCTATCTATCTATCTATCTATCTTTCTATCGTTCGATTCATCTATCCCTCCATGACTACCTTCCTGTCTATCTATCTATCTATCTATCTATCTATCTATCTATCTATCTATCTATCTATCTATCTGTCATCTCACTACAAATATCTATCTATCTCACTCTATCTATCTATCTTTCTATCTATCTATCTATCTATCTATCTATCTATCTATCTATCTATCTATCTATCTATCTATCTATCTATCTATCCCTGCCTGCCTACTGCTTACTGCCTACCTGTTGGTCTATCTATCTGTCTATCTGTCTATCTATCTATCTATCTATCTATCTATCTATCTATCTATCTATCTATCGTTCTGTTCATCTATCCCTGCATGCCTACCTTCCTGCCTAACTGCCTATCTATTTATCTATCTACCTACTATCTATCTATCTATCTATCATCTCACTCTATCTATCTATCTATCTATCTATCTATCTATCTATCTATCTATCTATCTATCTATCTATCTATCTATCTATCATCTCACTACAAATATCTATCTAACTCACTCATTCTATCTATCTATCTATCTATCTATCTATCTATCTATCTATCTATCTATCTATCTATCTATCTATCTATCTATCCCTGCCTGCCTACTGCCTACCTTCTTGTCTATCTGTCTGTCTATCTATCCCTGCAAGCCTATCTATCTATCTATCTATCTATCTATCTATCTATCTATCTATCTATCTATCTATCTATCTATCATCTCTATCATCTCTATCATCTCTATCATCTCTATCTATCTATCTATCTATCTATCTATCTATCTATCTATCTATCGTTCTATTCATCTATCCCTGCATGCCTACCTTCCTGCCTTCCTGCCTATCTATTTATCTATCTATCTATCTACCTACTATCTGTCTACTATCTATCTATCTATCTATCTATCTATCTATCTATCTATCTATCTATCATCTCACTACAAATATCTATCTAACTCACTCTATCTATCTATCTATCTATCTTTCTATCTCTCTATCTGTCTATCTATCTATCCCTGCAAGGCTACCTCCCTGCCTGTCTGCCTGCGTGCCTGCCTATCTATCTATCTATCTATCTATCTATCTATCTACCTATCTATCTATCTATCTATCTATCTCTCTATCTATCTCTCTATCTTTCCATCTATCGATCTATCATCTCACTACAAATATCTATCTATCTCACTCTGTCTGTCTGTCTATCTATCTATCTATCTATCTATCTATCTATCTATCTGTCTGTCTGTCTGTCTGTCTGTCTGTCTGTCTGTCTATCTATATCTGTCTATCTACCTACCATCTATCTATCTATCTATCTATCTATCTATCTATCTATCTATCTATCTATCATCTCACTACAAATGCCTAAATATCTCACTCTATCTAACTATCTGTCTGTCTGTCTGTCTATCTATCTATCTATCTATCTATCATCTCACTACAAATATCTATCTAACTCACTCCATCTATCTATCTATCTATCTTTCTATCTCTCTATCTCTCTATCTCTCTATCTATCTATCTATCTATCTATCTATCTATCTATCTATCTATCTATCTATCTATCTATCTATCTATCTATCCCTGCCTGCCTACTGCCCACCTTCTTGTCTATCTGTCTGTCTGTCTGTCTATCTATCCCTGCAAGCCTATCTATCTATCTATCTATCTATCTATCTATCTATCTATCTGTCTGTCTGTCTGTCTGTCTGTCTGTCTATCTATCTATCTATCTATCTATCTATCTATCTATCTATCTATCTATCTATCATCTCTATCATCTCTATCATCTCTATCTATCTATCTATCTATCTATCTATCTATCGCTCTATTCATCTATCCCTGCATGCCTACCTTCCTGCCTTCCTGCCTATCTATTTATCTATCTATCTACCTACTATCTGTCTACCTTCTATCTATCTATCTATCTATCTATCTATCTATCTATCTATCTATCATCTCACTACAACTATCTATCTAACTCACTCTATCTATCTATCTATCTATCTTTCTATCTCTCTCTCTATCTATCTATCCCTGCAAGGCTACCTCCCTGCCTGTCTGCCTGCGTGCCTGCCTGCCTATCTATCTATCTATCTATCTATCTATCTATCTATCTATCTATCTATCTATCTATCTATCTATCTATCTATCTATCCATTCCATCCATCAATCAGTCTATCTATCGGTGTGGCTGTTGGTCTATCTATCTATCTATCTATATCAAAATGAACATCTCTCGGTCTGTCTGTCTGTCTGTCTGTCTGTCTGTCTGTCCATTCCATCCGTCTGTCTATCTATCTATCTATCTATCTATCTATCTATCTATCTATCTATCTATCTCAAAATATCCATCTGTCTGTCTGTCTGTCTGTCTATCTATCTATCTATTTTAATGTCTATCTATCTATCTATCTATCTATCTATCTATCTATCTATCTATCTATCTTTCTCAAAATGTCCATTTCTCGATCTGTCTGTCTATCTATCTATCTATCTATCTATCTATCTATCTATCTATCTATCTCAAAATGTCCATCTCTCGGTCTCTCTCTCTCTCTCTCTCTCTCTCTCTCTCTCTCTCTCTCTCTCTCTCTCTCTCTCTCTCTCTCTCTCTCTGTCTATCTATCTATCTATCTATCTATCTATCTATCTATCTATCTATCTATCTATCTATCCATTCCATCCATCAATCAGTCTATCTATCGGTGTGTCTGTTGGTCTATCTATCTATCTATCTATATCAAAATGAACATCTCTCGGTCTGTCTGTCTATCTATCTGTCTGTCTGTCTGTCTGTCTGTCTGTCTGTCTGTCTGTCTGTCTGTCCATTCCATCCGTCTGTCTATCTATCTATCTATCTATCTATCTATCTATCTATCTATCTATCTATCTATCTATCTCAAAATATCCATCTGTCTGTCTGTCTGTCTGTCTATCTATCTATCTATTTTAATGTCTATCTATCTATCTATCTATCTATCTATCTATCTATCTATCTATCTTTCTCAAAATGTCCATTTCTCGATCTGTCTCTCTATCTATCTATCTATCTATCTATCTATCTATCTATCTATCTATCTATCCATCTATTGTTCTATCTATCTATCTATCTATCTATCTATCTATCTATCTATCGTTCTATTCATCTATCCCTGCATGCCTACCTTCATGCCTTCCTGCCTATCTATTTATCTATCTATCTACCTACTATCTGTCTACCTACTATCTATCTATCTATCTATCTATCTATCTATCTATCTATCTATCTATCTATCTATCTATCTATCTATCTATCTATCTATCCCTGCCTGCCTGCCTACTGCCTACCTTCTTGTCTATCTGTCTGTCTGTCTATCTATCCCTGCAAGCCTATCTATCTATCTATCTATCTATCTATCTATCTATCTATCTATCTATCTATCTATCTATCCCTGCCTGCCTACTGCCTACCTTCTTGTCTATCTGTCTGTCTGTCTGTCTATCTATCCCTGCAAGCCTATCTATCTATCTATCTATCTATCTATCTATCTATCTATCTATCTATCGTTCTATTCATCTATCCCTGCATGCCTACCTTCCTGCCTTCCTGCCTATCTATTTATCTATCTATCTAGCTACTATCTGTCTACCTACTATCTATCTATCTATCTATCTATCTATCTGTCTGTCTGTCTGTCTGTCTGTCTGTCTGTCTATCTATCTATCTATCTATCTATCTATCTATCTATCTATCTATCATCTCACTACAAATATCTATCTAACTCACTCTATCTATCTATCTATCTTTCTATCTATCTATCTATCTATCTATCTATCTATCTATCTATCTATCTATCTATCTATCTATCTATCTATCTATCCCTGCCTGCCTACTGCCTACCTTCTTGTCTATCTGTCTGTCTGTCTGTCTATCTATCCCTGCAAGCCTATCTATCTATCTATCTATCTATCTATCTATCTATCTATCTATCTATCATCTCTATCATCTCTATCATCTCTATCTATCTATCTATCTATCTATCTATCTATCTATCTATCTATCGCTCTATTCATCTATCCCTGCATGCGTACCTTCCTGCCTTCCTGCCTATCTATTTATCTATCTATCTACCTACTATCTGTCTACCTACTATCTATCTATCTATCTATCTATCTATCTATCTATCTATCTATCTATCATCTCACTACAAATATCTATCTAACTCACTCTATCTATCTATCTATCTATCTATCTATCTATCTATCTATCTTTCTATCTCTCTCTCTATCTATCTATCCCTGCAAGGCTACCTCCCTGCCTTTCTGCCTGCGTTCCTATCTATCTATCTATCTATCTATCTATCTATCTATCTATCTATCTATCTCTCTATCTTTCCATCTATCGATCTATCATCTCACTACAAATATCTATCTATCTCACTCTGTCTGTCTATCTATCTATCGATCTATCTATCTGTCTATCTATCTATCTGTCTGTCTGTCTGTCTGTCTGTCTGTCTGTCTGTCTGTCTGTCTGTCTGTCTGTCTATCTATATCTGTCTATCTACCTACTATCTATCTATCTATCTATCTATCTATCTATCATCTCACTACAAATGCCTAAATATCTCACTCTATCTAACTATCTGTCTGTCTATCTATCTATCGTTCTGTTCATCTATCCCTGCATGCCTACCTTCCTGCCTACCTGCCTATCTATTTATCTATCTACCTACTATCTATCTATCTATCTATCTATCTATCTATCTATCTATCTATCCATCCATCCATCCATCCATCTATCTATCTATCCATCTACCTTTTTTATCTATCTATCTATCTATCTATCTATCTATCTATCTATCTATCTATCTATCTATCTATCTATCTATCTATCTATCTATCTATCTATCTATCTATCTTTCCCTGCCTGTTTACTGCCTACCTTCTTGTCTGTCTGTCTGTCTATCTATCTATCTATCTATCTATCTATCTATCTATCTATCTATCTATCTATCTATCTATCTTTCTATCGTTCGATTCATCTATCCCTCCATGACTACCTTCCTGCCTATCTATCTATCTATCTATCTATCTATCTATCTATCTATCTATCTATCTATCTGTCATCTCACTACAAATATCTATCTATCTCACTCTATCTATCTATCTATCTTTCTATCTATCTATCTATCTATCTATCTATCTATCTATCTATCTATCTATCTATCTATCTATCTATCTATCTATCTATCTATCTATCCCTGCCTGCCTACTGCTTACTGCCTACCTGTTGGTCTATCTATCTGTCTATCTGTCTATCTATCTATCTATCTATCTATCTATCTATCTATCTATCGTTCTGTTCATCTATCCCTGCATGCCTACCTTCCTGCCTAACTGCCTATCTATTTATCTATCTACCTACTATCTATCTATCTATCTATCATCTCACTCTATCTATCTATCTATCTATCTATCTATCTATCTATCTATCTATCTATCTATCATCTCACTACAAATATCTATCTAACTCACTCATTCTATCTATCTATCTATCTATCTATCTATCTATCTATCTATCTATCTATCTATCTATCTATCTATCTATCTATCTATCTATCTATCTATCTATCTATCCCTGCCTGCCTACTGCCTACCTTCTTGTCTATCTGTCTGTCTATCTATCCCTGCAAGCCTATCTATCTATCTATCTATCTATCTATCTATCTATCTATCTATCTATCTATCTATCTATCTATCATCTCTATCATCTCTATCATCTCTATCATCTCTATCATCTCTATCTATCTATCTATCTATCTATCTATCTATCTATCTATCTATCTATCTATCTATCTATCGTTCTATTCATCTATCCCTGCATGCCTACCTTCCTGCCTTCCTGCCTATCTATTTATCTATCTATCTATCTACCTACTATCTGTCTACTATCTATCTATCTATCTATCTATCTATCTATCTATCTATCTATCATCTCACTACAAATATCTATCTAACTCACTCTATCTATCTATCTATCTATCTTTCTATCTCTCTATCTGTCTATCTATCTATCCCTGCAAGGCTACCTCCCTGCCTGTCTGCCTGCGGTGCCTGCCTATCTATCTATCTATCTATCTATCTATCTATCTATCTATCTATCTCTCTATCTATCTCTCTATCTTTCCATCTATCGATCTATCATCTCACTACAAATATCTATCTATCTCACTCTGTCTGTCTGTCTATCTATCTATCTATCTATCTATCTATCTATCTATCTATCTATCTATCTATCTGTCTGTCTGTCTGTCTGTCTGTCTGTCTGTCTGTCTATCTATATCTGTCTATCTACCTACCATCTATCTATCTATCTATCTATCTATCTATCTATCTATCTATCTATCTATCATCTCACTACAAATGCCTAAATATCTCACTCTATCTAACTATCTGTCTGTCTGTCTGTCTATCTATCTATCTATCGTTCTGTTCATCTATCCCTGCATGCCTACCTTCCTGCCTACCTGCCTATCTATTTATCTATCTCCCTACTATTTATCTATCTATCTATCTATCTATCTATCTATCTATCTATCTATCTATCCATCCATCCATCCATCCATCCATCTATCTATCTATCTTTCCCTGCCTGTTTACTGCCTACCTTCTTGTCTGTCTGTCTGTCTATCTATCTATCTATCTATCTATCTATCTATCTATCTATCTATCTATCTATCTATCTATCTATCTATCTTTCCCTGCCTGTTTACTGCCTACCTTCTTGTCTGTCTGTCTGTCTGTCTGTCTATCTATCTATCTATCTATCTATCTATCTATCTATCTATCTATCTATCTATCTTTCTATCGTTCGATTCATCTATCCCTCCATGACTACCTTCCTATCTATCTATCTATCTATCTATCTATCTATCTATCTATCTATCTATCTATTGTTCTATCTATCTATCTATCTATCGTTCTATTCATCTATCCCTGCATGCCTACCTTCATGCCTTCCTGCCTATCTATTTATCTATCTATCTACCTACTATCTGTCTACCTACTATCTATCTATCTATCTAAATATCTATCTATCTATCTATCTATCTATCTATCTATCTATCTATCTATCTATCTATCCCTGCCTGCCTACTGCCTACCTTGTCTATCTGTCTGTCTGTCTGTCTATCTATCCCTGCAAGCCTATCTATCTATCTATCTATCTATCTATCTATCTATCTATCTATCTATCTATCTATCTATCTATCTATCTATCCCTGCCTGCCTACTGCCTA
>JAUCBL010000200.1:136324-225032 GCA_033807585.1 Hydrophis major | reverse complement strand
GCTCTAAATTGCCTTTCACCTCAGCTAGTGGTTAAGGCAGCAGGAAAAGAAAGAAAAGGGGAAGGGCGGAGAGAGGAAGGGAAGGGAATGAAGAAAGGAAAGGAAAGGAAAGGAAAGGAAAGGAAAGGAAAGGAAAGGAAAGGAAAGGAAAGGAAAGGAAAGGAAAGGAAAGGAAAGGAAAGGAAAGGAAAGGAAGGGAAGGGAAGGAAGAAAAGGAAAGGAAAAAGGAAAGGAAAAGAAAGGGGAAGGGGGGAGAGAGGGAAGGGAAGGGAATGAAGGAAAGGAAAGGAAAGGAAAGGAAAAAGGAAAGGAAAGGAAAGGAAAGGAAAGGAAAGGAAAGGAAAGGAAAGGAAAGGAAAGGAAGGGAAGGGAAGGGAAGGGAAGGGAAGGGAAGGAAGGAAGGGAAGGGAGGAAGGGAAGGAAAAAGAAAGGAAAAAGGAAAGGAAAGGGGAAGGGGGGAGAGAGGGAAGGGAAGGGAATGATGGAAGGAAAGGAAAGGAAAGGAAAGGAAAAGGAAAGGAAAGGAAAGGAAAGGAAAGGAAAGGAAAGAAAGGAAAGGAAAGGAAAGGAAGGGAAGGGAAGGGAAGGGAAGGGAAAAGGAAAGGGAAAGGAAAGGAAAAGGAAAGGAAAGGGAAGGGGGGAGAGAGGGAGGGAAGGGAATGAAGGAAAGGAAAGGAAAGGAAAGGAAAGGAAAGGAAAGGAAAGGAAAGGAAAGGAAAGGAAAGGAAAGGAAAGGAAAGGAAAGGAAAGAAGGAAAGGAAAGGAAAGGAGGGAAGGGAAGGAAAAGAAAGGAAAAAGGAAAGGAAAAAGGAAGGAAGAAAGGGAAGGGGGGAGAGAGGGAAGGGAAGGGAAGGGAATGAAGGAAAGGAAAGGAAAGGAAGAAGGAAAGGAAAGGAAAGGAAAGGAAAGGAAAGGAAAGGAAAGGAACATACCTGCTGGAGAGGATGCTTTAAGAAAGATCTGCATAACCACACCTCTACTTTCTTAAAGTTTAATTCTTCACATTAAATGACAGAGATGAATTGCTGTTCCCCTCCAGGTAGCAGCATCTATTGGGCTTTATTATTGATTGCATAGTTTTTGTGTGCCAAGCTACCCAGAGAATCATCTGCAATTGGGCACTTTAGAGATCTGCTAAACACAGAGGGTCACACATTGTGTACCCAGTTGCCATTCAACATGACTGCCACCTTCCATCAAATACCTGTTGTCGAAGTAGAACAGTCCTTTGGTGGGTTCCACCCTCAGGAAGGTAGCCACGTCCTCGTAGTTCGGAAGGGTGGCACTCAGCCCGATCAGCCGCACGTCCTCCTGGGTCATCTCGATGTTGCGGATGGTTCTGGCCACCAAAGCTTCCAGAACTGGGCCCCGGTCATCGTGGAGAAGGTGAATCTCATCCTGCCCGGAGGAGAAAGGGTGACTCCATGCATAGCAAACCAAGGGAGGTATAGTTGCCAAGAGCCATAGTGGCGCAGTGGTCAGAAGGCAGTACTGCAGGCTGACTCTGCCCGCAGCCAGGAGTTCGATCCTGACTGGCTCAAGGTTGACTCAGCCTTCCATCTTTCTGAGGTCGATCAAAAGAGGACCTAGATGGTTGGGGACCATAGGCTGGCTCTAAAAAGCACTTAGAGAGGGCTGGGAAGCACTGGGAAGCAGGATATGTCTAAGGGCTAATGCTATCTTCCTTCCTTCCTTCCTTCCTTACCTACCTACCTACCTCTCAGTGGTTACAATTGCAGTATTGCAGGCTAACTCTGCCCACACCCAGGAGTTCGACCCTGACTAACTCAGCCTTCCATGGACCCAGATGGTTGGGGGCTATAGGCTGACTCTGCAAACCGCTTAGAGAGGGCTGGGAAGCACTGGGAAGTGGTATGTAACTCTAAATCCTATTGCTATTCCAACGGATCGCGCTGCCATGGGGGAAGGATGCCTGGATCCCATCTGGTCCCAACAAGAACCTTGAGAGGGTCAACTCACCAAGATAATGAGGCGCACCAACTGGGTGTAGGTACGCTCCCCTCCTTTGCGAGTGATGATGTCCCATTTCTCTGGGGTGCAGACAATGATCTGGGTGGCGTTGATTTCTTCTTTGCACAACTGGTGGTCGCCGGTCAGCTCAGCCACCGTGATGCCGTAAGTGGCCAAGCGCTACAGGGAGGGAGGGAATGGGGCAAAAAAGGTATTGGGTGACTGACTGACTGACTGAATTCTTCATTGGCCAAGTGTGATTGGACACCCAAGGAATTTGTCTTTGGTGCATGTGCTCTCAGTGTACATAAAAAGAAAAGATAACATTCGTCAAGAATCACCAGGTACAACACTTAATAGTCATTATAACATTTAATTGTCAAGCCCGAAATTGACATATGCGTAGCCATTTTATTTAGCCTTATTATATATTCCTTTTCTATCTCTTTGCTGGCCATGTGGGGGGGAACAGTTTCGACATTCCTAAGGTGGGAGGAGTGGAGATGAGAGTTGTTTAGGCTAGGTGGTTCTTCTTCTTGTGGGAACGAAAGCTGACTTTGCTGAGACTTGGAGGTGGAGATGAATGACACCAGCAAACGTTGATTTACTTCTATTGGAGAATGTGACTTTTGGGGGGCTGTTTCTTAACTTCCAATATTATCTGGTGTAATTCTGGGTTGTGTCAGATCCGGAGTGACAACAGACTTTTGCCAATTTGATGTTTTCCTAAATAAAAGAAACGGTTTTGGAAGATGGACGTTGTTCTTTTCTTTTTTTTTAAATGGATTTCATCCCTTGGAAACCTGACATTAATGTAGATCATTAAGACTTGGCACAACTGGTTGGCCTCAAGCTGTGCTCCCCTCATGTGCGTGTCTTCTACCAACTCACCAGCAACTCTTCTTACCTTTCCAAAGCTGCCCACCATCTCCTGCACAAGGGACCTCATGGGGGCGATGTAGATAATTTTGAAGTCATCGATGTTGATTGTCCCGTCCAGATTGATATGCTTTCCAATCTCACGCAGCATGCACATCAAAGCCACATTGGTCTTCCCGGCGCCCTGGATGAGGAGAGAGTGTCATGAAAGAAGCCGATCCTCCTCATTCCTGCTGTGACTCCCTCAACCCCTGCCCCGTAGAACGCACTGAAGGGAAGGGAAGAGAGATTCAGGGTTCTTTATTGATGGATTAGCCCTTGGGCCATATCCAAGGGCAAAAGTTCCAGAAACAAGATCACTAAAATTTGATCAAAGCAATCTGAAATGGAATTGGAATAAAATACAATTGCGAAAAATTAGAATAAAATAAGATTATCAATGAAATTGGAAGAAAAGTACAGTCTAAAATGAAATTAGAAGAGAATACAATAATTTAAGAGATAGATAAAACGTGATAAAATGGTATTTCGGTGTCGTAAGAAGACAAGAGAGCAGCCTTTGCTCTTGGCCAAGGTGTTCTGGGCTATAATTCTCACCAGAATGACCCTGGGGAGGGAGGGAGTGGGAGGCGGTTTTAACCCAACGCACCAGAGAGTGGGGAAAACTCAAGATAGGAGAAGAGAAAGGTGACACTTGCCGTGGGCGCACACAGTAGCAGGTTCATGTCCGTCTCGAGCGCCGCGCGGTAGAGTTTGCTCTGAATCCTGTTCAGGGTTTTGAACCCTTCGAATCCAGCCTGGGCATATTTGGGGAGCTTTTCTACAGGAACGAGTTGCTGAGGAAGATGATGGAGGAAGAAGAGGAATGACTGTGATGCCAAATTCACAAAACATAAGCCCCAGCAGGGAAATGAGAGTGTCAGGGTTCCAGCGGATGCCCTAATTAATCCATGAGCCTCGAGTCAAGTTTCAAAAGAAATCCAATTATTTATTAGGAGCAACATGTCCCAAAGTGCAGTTGGCTCTGTCCCACGTCATTTACTGCCTACCTATGACCCTGTTCCCCCCACCTCCTCCTCCCAGGGTGTGTCATAAATCGCATTCTCCAACCGAGCACTTTCTTGGGCTGTGGAAAACACGCCTCTCTGGCTTGCTCTAGTAACCTGGGATACAATCTGGAGAAAGGTATGTGTGGAATGTGCTTCTGGTCATAGCAACGGAGCTTCTCCATCAGTTCTCCCCCTCTCCCCTGCCTAGGGCAACTCAAGAGCAGGTCAGGAATGCTTTAGGAGTTGACAGAGAGGGAGGCTCACCTCTTCCGATCCGAAGGGCTTGGGTTTAAGGGCAGGGACGTGAACTTCCTCATAGCCTTTGCGCTGTTTGCGGAAAGAGCCATCGGGAAGCTGACATCGCTTGTTGGCCATGAAGTGGCTTCCTTGGGCAAACACAAGGTCTTCCAGGTCCAGCACTTGCCGAGGGGCCAGGGCCTGCGATTCAAGAAGGCAAATGTCACTTAGGAAAGGACTTCAGATAGGCAGAGGAAATTGAGCCCTCAAGCCAGCCTGCCTTTCCCTCTAACCACTCCATCCATCCAATTACCTCTCCTCCTTGGTCCAGATCCATGGTTTCCAGGTCGGTGTCCATGCGGGATTGACGGACACGTTCCCTGCGACAGCGTTCCTCCTGAAAGAGAAGGCAAGGCCAACAAGTGGGTTTAAATCTTAATTCTAATGGTGAATGGCAAAGATTTTTTTCAAACAAAACTCTAAACAGCTTTCTCATCTAAAGGTGGGTGGGTTTTTTTTTTGGGGGGGGAGGTGTGTGAGTGAGGAATTAGAAGCTTTTGTGTGGCCAATAGTAGAGATGGGAAGGCCTGGCGACAAAAACTGGAAAATTTGGGAGAAAAATAGGGGTTTCTTTCCATTTTTTTCTGTTTTTCTTTTTTCCAAAAGGCTTTGGGAAAAAATGGGGAAAAAATAACTGTTTCCCCCCCCTGTTTTTTCCTCCCTGGCTTTCCCATCTCTCGTCAATAACCTACATTTGTTAAGTTTCAGTCCCTAAAACCTGTAGTCTTAAACACCCTTTCCAAGGAATTAAGCCCCAATGAAAGGGGTAATTTTACAACGATGACAGACAACTATAGAAGGTCATCTTACGTTCAACAAGTAAAGAATGTAGAAACTTAATGAGGAATAAAGTAGCACAGATTATACAGCTGCAATATTAAAGGAATAGTATTTTAACCCAGGTGGCAGAGTGGTTAAAGTGCAGTATTTCCAGCAAACTCTGCCAAGTGTCAGCAGTTTGATCCTGACCGACTCAAGGTTGACTCCCATTCTTCCGAGGTGGGTAAAATGAGGACCCACATCGTTGGGGACAATACGGAAATAATGCTTACATTTATAGGGAGTGCTATAAAGGCACTATGGGGGTGGAATGTATGGTAAGCCTTAAATGCTATTGTTTTTGTTCACTTGTTTTAGTAGTGCTTCAATTGTGCATTTCTCTTAATGTAGCAATGCTACAGATACGAAAAATAAGCTACACGGTGCAGCTGGATTGCACAAAGTCAATCCTGGTTCTGGATTTGCCTGCTTTGGTGCAAACATCCTTTTAAAAAGGTTTCTCTCTTGATCATTACTATCACATTCTTACCCGGATCAAATCTTCCTTCTCAGTTTCATGCAGCTGGTACAGGAACTTTGACAACTCGGGGTCTGACTCCATCTTTCCCATAATCCTCTCCTTCTCAGCTTCACTCTGAGCACTTGCCAGGAGACTGCAGTAGAGGACTAGAGCCAGGAAGCAAAAATATCAGTCAAATATTCTACAGATATTCTCTGTCATCCGGGTCACTTTCTAGTTTTTCTTTGAAGACGTTTCGCTTCTCATCCAAGAAGCTTCAGCTCTTCAACATAGGCCAGAGGTCTCCAAACTTGGCAACTTTAAGACTTGTGGACTTCAACTCGCAGAGTTCCTCAGCCAGCTATGCTATGCTGGCTGAGGAATTCTGGGAATTGAAGTCCACAAGTCTTAAAGTTGCCAAGTCTGGGGACCCCTGACACAGGAGAACAAATCCCTCAGGACTAAATTCAGCAATCCATCTGTATTTAAAAGACAAAGGCCGCTTTTTTGAAGATAGTAAAGTCCACATTTTGGACAGAGAGGACCGCTGGTTTGAAAGAGGGGTCAAAGAGGCCATCTATGTCAAAATTGAAAAAAACAATAGCGCTTAGACTTATGGTGTCAGGATTCCGGCAGTTACCCCAATTAAATCGTGAGTCTCGAGCCAAACTTCCAAAACTTCCAAAGGATTTATTGGGAGTTAACACATCCGGCATTGCATGGGTGTAGCCGACTCTGAGACACATCATTCCTTGTCACCCTTGACCTTCGTTTTCCCTCCACCCCCTGGGTGTATCGTAATTCATATTCTCCAATGGGACACCTCCATAGCCCAGAGTCATCAATCAGGCTCCCCAGTTAGAATTATATTCTCCAATGGGACACCTCCATAGCCCAGAGTCATCAATCAGGCTCCCCAGTTAGAATTATATTCTCCAATGGGACACCTCCATAGCCCAGAGTCATCAATCAGGCTCCCCAGTTAGAATTATATTCTCCAATGGGACACCTCCATAGCCCAGAGTCATCAATCAGGCTCTCCAGTTAGAATTTTCCACATCAGAAATTTCAGTCACCTAGTTACTATCTTTGCAAACATTTATGGAATGCACTTTCGCTTTCCAAGCTGCCGCACTGCTCTTTCAAATCCCTTTCCCCCTTCCCTTTCTCTTGGCAACTCGAAAAAGACCACAGAAATATTTTATGAGTTGACAGAGGGATCATCTATCTCCATTCGACAACACAGTCCTTTCAGCAGTTCCAAAAAGGCTTCACACCCCATTGCACCACTCAGGTGACCCTGAGGACACAGATAAACCTCCAAGTGGCCTCAATGACCCTCTGAAAGGATGCAAATGACCAGCTGCCTGCAAGGAGTATAAATCCTTCCCTTCCCCACCATCTAGTTAGAACTGAAAAAGCTTCTTGGATGAGAAGCAAAACGTCTTCGAAAGAAAAACGAGAAAGTCCAGCGGCCTCTTGGGAAAAAAGCACCTTTGGTATGAAACATCAGTTGTACATCACACACACACACACACACACACACACACACACACAGGGGAAGGACATAAATATAAAATTCTCACAAGGGAAATACGCAGCATGCAGGCTAGTATTGCAGGAGGTCCTCAATTTATCCCCCAGTTAGTAAGCAAGCATTCAAAGTTACAACGGATCTACGGGGGCGAGGGACTTATGACCTGGATTCCCACAGCTGGGAGGTGGAACAGCTTGCCTTCATCACTGGAGAACACACTGAACTTAAGAACAGACTGGACAGCCACTTGTGTCTGAAATGGCATAGGGTCCCCTGCTTGAGCCAGGGGGTTGGACTAGAAGACCTCCAAGGTCCCTTCCAGCTCTAGTCTGATGGTTTTCAGAAGCCAGAAAAGGAGATTCTTGAAATCCGAGCTGAGTGGAAAGAAGAAGAACCCCAACTCTCCTCTGCTATGCATCTCAAAGGACCTTTTGTGACAAGAAGCCAATTCTTGGGGAAAGTAGCGTTTCACATTCCAGCAACATATATACTCACTCATCATTCTGTGCTGCCTCAGCACTTTGATGAAGTCAAAGGTGTTAAATCCCAGGAGCAGAACCAGCTGGTTTTCACATTCTCGGTCATCGCTGGCCGTCTTGGGGAAGGAAGCAAAGAAAACGGAGAGAGCTGGCTGTCAGTTTGAAACCATTTCATCTTATATGGATGACGAGTGAGGACTCGAATGGCAGAAAGGCAAAGACAGGCACAGGGAGGGCTGCCTTTGATTGGCAGGTGCCCTTCAGGAGTTTGCAGCCAGCCTTCTTTGGAGATAATACCACACTGCATTTGGGTCTTCCAAATTGCAAACTGGGCTTCCCTGTATAAATACATGTCTATGGAACTGATAGAATATTTCTGGCTCAGGGTTAAAATGAGGAATCCGAGCTTAATTGTTTCATTATTTCAATACCCAAACAGGTAACATCATCAGTGCAAAAGAGAGTAGGATTTGTAGAAAGGTGGTGGAGGTGGAGGAGGAGGAATGAGGGGTCCTTGGTGCTCTCTGAGCTTGATTGTTTTCTTGCAGGCATTTCATTACCCAACTAGGTAGCATCATCAGCGCTAAAAGAAAATGGGATTTGCTCTTGGTTCCTTGAATACTCCCACCAATACTGGCAGTGCAAGTCGTTAGTATTACAAATGGAAGACAAACAACAACTCCCTTCTAGCACTGAGGATGTTACCTAGCAGGGTAATGAAATCTCTAAGAAAACAACTAAGCTCAGAGGAACCCCAAGGCCCTCATAATAGGTCTGTAGAGCCCAGGTATACCAGATGGGAAGAAGAATGAAGGGGGAGAAGCCAAAAGACAGCTTTTCCCCCAAGAGCTTTCCTGCTTCCCATTTCAGGCACCAGAGATTGAGAAATTGGTGTTGTTCCTTCCTCTTTAAGGGTTTGAAAGAATTGGGTCTTTTCCATAGGCACGTTTGTGAAAGATGTGTCGGATGGTATAAATATACGTAACTTTTTATTTATCAAATTAATCTAGCCACATTTATGACATTAATCTAGCCAAAGGCAACACTAGGCACTTTCAGACACTGAAATGCTGTGTGAAACATTAGAATAATAAATAAAGACCTTACATTTAACCCCACAATTAACACTGAATGGAGCAGGAGGGAGAGGGAGGGAACCAGGTGAGCCACAGGATAAAAGGTGGGACGTTCTCTATTCCATCAGTCACCACCAATGAGCCACACCACGACTGGGGTCCCAAGCTAGTTGCCACAGCCAGGTCTTCCAAGGCCTTTCAGGAGGCCAAGAGGGACAGAACTGACTTTTTTGGGGGGGGGAGGGGGCAGGAAAATATGTTCCAGAGCAGGGGTCTCCCACCATGGCCACTTTAAACTTGTGGAAGTCCCCAAGTCTTAAAATGGCCAAGGTGGGAGACCCCTGTCCCAGAGGACAGCAGTCACAGCAGGGAAGGCTTTTCTTTTGGAGCCCCAAATATTAAGCCACCCCCCCACCCACCCCAAAAAGAAGGCTCAGGATCAGAGCACCAAGATCAAACAAGCAAGCAAGCACACCTTCAAGATTTCCAGCACTTCGTCAGCCTTCTTTTGGGAGACAATGGCATCGTCATAGAAACGGCTCAGCTGGCGTTGCAGCCAAAAGGCATCGATGTCCCTGGGATGCAGATCTTTCTTCTTGGAGCACATCAGTTCCCCCGAAGCCACCAGCTGGGGAGAAATGCCAGGACTCGCACCCTGAGCTTAGCTAAGAACACACACAAACCCTGAAGCCCAAAGGCGACACTAGGAATATGTAGCCTCTCTTATTCTTCCTGAAATTAGAAAGCACTTACAGCAGGGGTCTCCAACCTTGGCCACTTTAAGCCTGGTGGACTTCAACTCCCAGAATTCCCAGGCAGCGTTGGAAGTTGAAGTCCACCAGGCTTAAAGTGGCTGTCATGCCCCCACCCCCCCAGTCTGATTCTGAGGAGTAAGACGAGCAGCTGACAGAGAGTGGGAGTGTGGCACCGTTGGCTGTAGAGGAAACTGGGGAAGGGCAAAGTTCAGCTGGGCAGAGCAGGGAAGAGCTAGAATAAAGGAGAGGGAGTTCAGAAGACCCAGGCCCACCCCCTCTTCATCCTAGGGCATGCAGGGAGGAACAGAGAAGGGAGCAACGTGGGTTGCGTGGCTTATGGGGGAGGAAAGGGCCCTGATTCCCTTCATTAGCCACATCTGGGAATGAAAGTTTAAGAGATGCAAGCTGACTGCGGAGCAAACGTGAGTTTATCTTGTGTTGACTGCTTTATCTGTGTTCCTGGCGTCTTCCCAACTGTGTTGAGTTATTGTTGTGCCTTCACGTCTGGAATTCTTTCTCTTGCCCTGCTGGACTAATTACTTCAGTTTGACATGTTTGAACTTTAACATTTTTGTTGACCATGTTTTGGACTTCATTCTCTGCAGCCAAAGGCTGTTCCTGGGAAAGTTTTTCTCCAGCCAAGAAGGTAACCAGGACATTGGGGTCAAAGGTGGAGCTAATAAAGGGACTCCTACTGATTATCTGGCTGTGTTGCCTTTGTGCCATTGCCGGTCACCACAATGGCCAAGGTTGGAGACCCCTGCACTACAGCGAATCCTTGAACGCAGATATAAAATTGCAACAGAAATGTTGGATTCCGTTGTGATCGTGGACAACCTACACTGACTTACATACATAGGAACAACAGATTCTCAAGTTATTCAAAACCTTTCCCCCTGGCCAGGATTTTTCCAGGAAAACGTACAAGGTGGCTAGTCTCCAATGTAATCAAACTAATTTTTGATTTTATTTTTTTAAACCAAAAGGCCTCGTTTTCCCGGGGACTCACGTTAGCTGAGAGGGTGCAGCGTACGACAGCTTCATCGCCTTCCAGGTCTTCGTCGGATGCTTCATCCCGAACTTCACCGTAGACATCCTCATCGCCTTCCTGTTGGTTCACAACAGCTCTTTTTACTTAAAATACCCCCTTCATGATTCAATGTTAGGTGGTCAAGCCTGAGATTGGTTAGGTGGTGGATTGGGTTATACCTGGGTTATTCATATAAATTCAGTTTGACACACTTGGAAACTGAAGGGGGGGTGGGGTGGAAGAGCTGAGGTGGATGGAGCTCCAGCCAAAATTACATAGCTGGACAATGGGTCAGCCGCGTTCCAATGATTGCTTGGCCAGAGGAAGGAGAAGCGAAGCTGCCAGGAAGCCATTTCACATCCTGGTTGGACAAGGTGACATATTGTTTTGGAAAATTGAGAAAATTCTAGTTATAGTGAAGTGGAAAGCCAGGAAACTTTCAGTACTGGCTTTCCACTAGTCCAGAGGTCTCCAAACTTGGCAACTTTAAGACTTGTGGACTTCAACTCCCACAATTCCCCAGCCAGCAATGGAGAATTCTGGGAGTTTGGAGACCTCGGCACTAGTTAGTGCCAAAATGATGTACTTTAATAAACTTATTTGAGGAATTGCAATGCCTCGGAGTTCATTGTTTTACGATGGTTACATTGCTTCGAACCTGACATAGGATTTCTCTCCTGACATTCTACAGCAGAGCTTCCCAACTTTTCTGGGTTGGGGGCCCAGGGGGAGGGGAGCAGGGGCCTTTATGCACGAGCCAGTCATGCAGTTAGTGGGTCACGGCTTAGACTGGGGACCCTTGTTCTACAGCACAGGAGCCTCCATGCTCACCTCTTCGTCGGACTCGAACTGTACATTCACTCCATAAGTCTCATCGATGTTGTCATCTGCCAAGGAAAGCAAGAGGTTTCGGTGAGGAAAAGCAGGGAGAGGCGGTCCTCCCTTTAGAACCATGGCTTTTCATGACCGTAAGTTACGATGTGGGGAAAAAAGGTTATTTTACAAAATTCACACCACGCAAAGGCTTTCAGACGTGAAGCTCATCCTTCCTTCCCCAGCTGGAGCTTCTGCAAAGCTCCCTGCCATCCCAATGCAACAACTAAGGTTGCTAGAAGTTTCCCATTATCAAACTTAGCAACCCAAACTGCAGCCCAATCCTTAAAATGCTTTTCAAATCTTGTAGATCTCACGATGAAATCACCAAAATGTTATACATTAGACCGGATTGTTGCTGTGTCGTAGATGTGGGCGTGTGCATAATTTTGTATTTTATTTTGTCATGGTTACGTAGTGTATATTGGAGGTGGAGACCCTTTGAGAGCTGCATGCAATGGAATTTCATTTTAATGCATGCCGATTGGTGTATGTTCGAAGTGACAATACGGTTACTCCAAGTCTAAAATCTTCTAAGATTTAACCATCTTGGAAACACCCCTGACCCTCAGGGCAGAGAACGATAAGACAAACAGAATTTTTCAAATGCAGCCTCTCATCACCACATTCTGTTTGATCAAATCAAGAAAACCACAACAATCAGACTGTACTATAAAGCTGCCCCCACCCCCGGTCCTAATTCAGAGAGCAAAAGCTGAAAGGAACCGAGGCCGCAGATTATACCCATATTCTGGATCTCCTTGTCTCCGCCATAATCTGTGATCTTCTTGCCCAGGTTAACTAGGACGTGGTAACGGGTGTCGTCTGTCTGGCCCAGCAAGAGGTCGATCTCTTTTCGCCGTTCCTTGTCTCGTAGCTTTTCATTTTTCAGGACAGCCAGCACTTCATCAGCAGCTCCACAGAGGATGTCTCGAGGCTGCAAATTTATATATATATAAATATATATAAAAACTTAAGAAAACACACACACATACATATATATTTCGATACCATTATATGTATCCATTGATACCATTCCTTTTGCGCCCAGTTTAACGGCTGAAAACTTGAGAACATTTACCCTGTATCATAGGACTCATTTGTGGGACGGCATGCATCTGTATTTGTGCATACATTGAGCAAAGTCACATTATGGGATCCAGGAGGGGTCTTTGGCGGCCTTTTCTCACCCCGCCTCCCCCAAAATACAGTTATTCTCCACACCGCAGGCCTTTAGGAATTAAGAGCTTGAGAACAATTTTATTGATTTTCTACAAACAAAACATAAAAACATCAACTCTCTTATATACATACAGTGTGTCGGTTGGTTCATCAGTTTTGTGCATTCATTTTGTAGTCTCAATTACAGTTATATTACATAATAGCTCGTATTGTCAATCCAAACTTATATATCCTGATATTGCTATTAGAAAATCATTTGACTATACTTTTAATCATTCATACTTTATGAGATAACAATACTTTAAACAGTTTATTCTATAACAAATCATATAATCATACCAGATCTATCCTAAAAACACTTTATAGATATGATGTCAAATAACAAAAGAGAAAAAAAAACAAAGATATTCCTTGCTGTCTAACATTCTAAATATTCTATTATTGTATCTTGTCATCCAACCATTGATAGAAAAGATCCCAAATTTCATAAAATTGTTTATCCTCTTGCTCTCTAATTTCAAATGTCAATCTACTCATCTCAGCACATTCCAATATTTTCTTAATAATTTCTTCCTGCGATGGTATTTTCTCATTCTTCCAATTTTTAGCAAATACAATCCTAGCCGCTGTTAATACATTTACAATCAAATATTTCAAGTCTTTACTGTATGTATCTGGTAAGATTCCCAATAAAAAGAATTCCAGTTTCAAATCTATACGTTTCTTTATCATTTTTTCCAACCACATGTAAATTTTAGTCCAATATTTTCTAGTGTCCTCACAAGTCCACCACATATGGTAATATGAGCCAGGTATCTGATGACATTTCCAGCATTTTTCAGATTTATTCTTGAACATTCTTGCTATTCTTGTCGGGGGGAAATGCCACTTATGAAGCACCTTATATCTCCATCCATTGTGTAAAATCTTTTCCCTTTAAGATAGTATTGTTTAATGTCCATCTCAATCTTTTTTTTTGTCCCTTCCATTTAATTGTCATTGGGCTATGATCTGCCCAAGTACTTGTTTCAATATTTGTTTCTTGAATATTAGATATTAATTCTGTTGAGATCCAAATCATATCCAGTCTGGACCATGATAAATGTCTATTTGAATAGAAAGTATATTGTTTAGTTTTAACATTTCTTTCTCTCCAAATGTCTTTTAAGGTTAATTCGTCTGTCATTTTAAAAAAGGATTTAGGGAGTCTTTCTATTTTGCTTTGTTGTTGTTGCTATATAGTCCAGTTTATTGTCCACAATTCCATTAAAGTCTCCCATCATAATTATATTAACATAGTCCAGTCCAGTTATTTTCATGTGTAATTTTTTATAGAACTCTTCTTGTTTATCATTCGGAGCATAAATTGCAATCAAGAGTATTTTTATATTATTGTCCATTATTTCCACCATTAATACTCTTCCGTCTTCATCCGTGTAGATCAGTTTTGCTGGGATAGCCTCTTTAATGTATAGAACCACTCCTCTTTTCTTACATTGAGTCAAAGAAGTAAATATTTTCCCTAATTTTGGCTGTACTAACAATTGTTCATGTTGTTTTTTAATATGTACTTCTTGTAGACAAATTATATCAAATTTTAATTTCTCTAATTTATGGAAGGTTTTCCTTTTAACAATTGAATTGAGTCCATTTATATTCATTGTAATCAATTTTTTTTCTTTCATGATTATGCTTTATATTTAGGTCTAACAGCTCTCGTGGATCTTACTTCACGCTGTTCTTTACTATCCACCTGTCCACCTACTGCGCCTTCCTCTTTTTCAGTCTCCAGTTGTTCCTCTTGAAACTCAATTAACGTCTCGTTAATTCTTTCTCTGCCTCTTCTTCTCTCCTTCCAAAAAAAGTTCTGCTTTCTCAATTGAATCAATTCTATGTCTCTGTTCTTGCCACATAAACATTAATCCTTCTGGAATCAGCCATCTATAATTCACTTCCTTTTTCAATAGCATTTTGGTCAGGAATCGATATTCTCTTCTCATCTCTCTCACTCTTCTGGGTATTTGTTTTAAAACCACAATCTCTTTGTCTTTGTATTTCAACGTCTTCTCTCTTACAGCTTGTAATATTTGTGTTTTGATGGATTTTTTGGTAAATCTGATATGGACTTCCCTTGGTAAATTATTTCTTGTCGCATATCTTGTAAAAACTCGGTATACCTCATCTACTCCATCCAGCATCTTTTCCTCTGTAATTTCCAAAGCATCCGCCAAAATTTCTATCATTATCGCAGCCAAGTTTTGTCCTTTTTCTTCTTCTATATTTTGAAATCTGAGATAGAATTCTGACTTCTCTATCTCCCACCTCAACATTCCACTTTTATCTTGTTCAACCACTGTTAGAGCTGGCTGCTTTCTTGAGCCTTTGATTACATATAGTCTATTTTAGTTCTGTTTGCTGGTTTGTTGCCTTAGTTGGTTTTTAATAGAATAGAATTCTTTATTGGCCAAGTGTGATTGGAGACACAAGGAATTTGTCTTGGTGCAAATGCTCTCGGTGTATGTAAGGGAAAAGATACATTTTTCAAGAGTCAAGAATCATCAGGTACAACACTTAATAATAGTCATAAGGTACAATAAGCAATCATATTCTATTCATTAATATGTTTTCATTTGATCACTGTTTTATTATTTTACATGCCATGTTGTCTGAGCCATAAACATGTTTCAGAAAGCGATGATAAGCATTTGTGAAAACACAACATAATTGGAAACAATTCTTTGATAATACTTCAGCTACACCCCTGAACGATCATGGTTAAAAAAAAATAAAATCCAAAGTCAGTTCAAACACTAGGAATCATATATCAGTGGCGCTATTGGGGAAAGAAAGACTGGATTAAGTTATCCATAAAAAGATAACAATAATGAGGCACCAGCTTGTTTTCTTTAGTACAGCATGTAAAACTTCAACATCTCCAGAGTACAAAAAAAAGTGGATTTCCCAAACACTACATTAAGCTCCTAGTTTCTACACTGAACCAAATGACATGTTCATTTTACTCAGTGGACAGAAACAGCAAAAAATAAAACAGCTGATCATCTTGAAGTGCTAAAGTACCTCAGTTTTATTTCTTAAAATGTATTGGCCATTCAATTCCAATACAGAAATGATAAAGGGCTTCACAAACCTGACTGTGTTTCTACACAAGAGCTCAATTATGGTCTCCTATAGCAGGGGTCTCCAACCTTGGCAACTTTAAGACTTGTGGACTTCAACTCCCAGAGTTCCTCAGCCAGCAAAGCTGAAGTCCACAAGTTTTAAAGTTGCCACGATTGGAGAACCCTGTCCTATAGCTTTTGCACAAAAATACAAATACTGGTTACAAAGTAGGGTAATTATGAAATATCAAGTAGGACAAATGCAACACCTGTTTTTCACTCACCTGATCACCCAGAGCTGCCTGAATGAAGCTCAGTAAAACTTCATAGGTTTCCCGAGTCTCCTTCGTTTTGGGTTTATAGATAATTCCTACCATTTCATCAATACCCTCGGAAAGCAGGGTGTAGCCTTTCATCTTGTTTATGTCATGCCTGTCTTCATCACGTTTGCGCCTCCTAGGAAACCAGGAGGAAGATTAGCTAACAGCCAGAAAAGACACAAGAAAATCTATCTAATGGAGAGCCAAGAAAGCTCTTTCTGAGGATTTATATTATACACAAATGTGTATTTTTTTCTCTGTCCAGATCAAAATTATTCTGATATGGACAGCATTTTAATTACTCTGCATTCAGCCCAGCATCCTCCTTTAGAACTGCTCAGTAACTAGAAATCCATCTCTTTAAATTATCCATCCTTTCTCCCCCTCAGACACACCCATTTTCTTTTGATAATATTCTTATCAGTTATCGAGAAGTTGAAAATCTGCTCACTTTTGTATTAGATTATCCTAATAAAAGTATCATCCAGCTATGTTTTATGACAAAAATATACATGAATTAGTTCCTTCTTCCATTCACCAATCTGTGATTTTTTTTTCTAAATACACAAATCTTCTTTACCCACTGATGGGATAGCTGGTACCCCTATTATTCTACTTGGCAGTGATCTTGGGCCAATGTATTTCAAGATTATGAAATCAAATCTCTCTGAGATCACCAACCCTCACCATCTTGAAGCACAATAACAACCTTCTTTTCCTACGCACAGAGGAACATTCTCATTAGCTTGTCTTTATCTCTGTTTACAATTTTCTCTGCCCCAGGCCTCAACTTCTATCAATTCAAACTGCTTAATCAGAATTGTTTTTTCACAGCATCTTTAACATCAACCTCTAGTTGAACCTTGGAGAGTGAGATGAAGTAGACCCAAAGGTGCTTTTCCAGGAGGCAACTGGACTTTCTTGTTTTTGTTTTGAAGATGTTTTGCTTCTCATCCAAGAAGCTCCTTCAGCTCTGACAGGATGGTGGGGAAAGGAAGCTCCTATCAGAGCTGAAAAAGCTTCTTGGATGGGATGAGAAGCAAAATGTCTTCAAAACAAAAAACAAGAAAATCCAAGTTGCTTCCTGAAAAAGCACCTTTGGGACAGCCAGGATGACCGAGAATCTTTGCAGACCTCTAGAAGTAAAGTTTTCCAGAAGATGATATGGAAACGTTTAACATTCTGATCAACTGAACATGCAGTGCTGGCACATCAGTGTGCAATAGAAACCTCCGTATCATAAGCAGAAGATGCAATGAGCGTGTCAGATCCATCCCACTCTGGAATTCACTCAACTAAGTGTGATATTAATAGGCAACAAGCACATAATTCTTTGCTTACTTTGCTCTTCTTTCTTCCTGCATCTGGGGTTTGGTCCTTTGAGCCTTATCACCCATGCGGGTGCCCTCCAGCTTCCCAACCAACGATAAGACCTCTCCTGTGGGCTCATCGCGTCTGGTCCGGTCAATCAGAGACCGGTCAGCTTGAAGCACAAGATTAGAGTTCTGAAAGAATTGCCAGAGACACAGACAAGACAAAGGGGGAAAAGAGAGAGATCAGCAAGGTGGTAATGGCTATACAACAATTGATTTCAAACATTTCTTGCTTAACCTTTGGAGTCAGGCAAGCGCCTAAACAGATTACGTTATAATTCAATGAAAGGCACATTTTTCTATCGTTGCCCTGAAATTAGTTCATCACCACCGAATCACAAGCGCTGGCAGTAGGTTATGACTGTGTATTTTCAAAGCTGGCAACTTTAAGGGGTTGAAATTTCTAAACATCGGCTTAGGAGATTGGGTACCATCTCAGGCTCAGGGAAAGATTCTGAACACAATTGATCCATATAATCTTAGATTTAGAATAACTTTATTGTCACTTTGAATGAACACTAATCAGTACACAGTAAAATGAAATCCCATTGCATTCAGCTCACAAAGGGCCACCACCTCCAATATTCTATTGTATATTCTATTCTATTCAATTCTATATTCTGTTCTATTTCTACTCTATATTCTAGTCTATATTCTATGTTGTATTCTATTTCCATTCTATATTCTCTTCTATTTTTATCCTATATTCTATGTTGTATTCTATTCAATTCTATATTCTCTTCTATTTCTATCCCATATTCTAATCTATATTCTATGTTGTATTCTATTTCCATTCTGTATTCTCTTCTATTTCTATCCTATATTCTAGTCTATATTCTATGTTGTATTCTATTTCCGAAACTATGTGGTCGGGTTTAGTTTTGGGGGAGGAAAACAAGGGGGACAAAAATTCAGCCTCTGCCTACCAAAGCTGGCTGGGGAATTCTGGGAGTTGAAGTCCTCCAGGCTTAAAGGGCCCCAGGTTGGAGACCCCTGGCCTAGAAGATCTCCCCCCCTTCTCTGGGCCCCGACTGTTTGGAGGAATCCCCCCCCCCCCCCCGGACGCCCGAGGATCCCCACAAGAGGGAGGACAGGAAGGCTTCCCTCCCGGTGCCTGGAGCCACCTCGGGTTCTCCATTCCCAGGCCTGGACTTCCCAAGCCGGCTCCCTCGATCCCCCATCCGCGGGGCCCAAGGAGGAGGAGACCGGGACAGGCCCACGAAAGCGGCGCTCTGCTACCCCGGCCCCGCACTCACCGCCTTGTACTCGTACTGCAGGCTCCGGGCGGTCACGTCCGCCATGGCGGCGGAAGCGGCGGATCTTCGGAGAGCTCCGGCCGCTGCTTCGTCCTCCGCCCCGGCTCGGCTGGGCCTTTCTCCGGCCGCTCCGGGTCTCTCGCTTCCTGGGCAACGCTTCCCACACGCGCAGGCGGAAGAAAGGGGAGAAGAAGAAAAAACGTTTCGGATCTTCCGGTTCCGGGTCAACTCCGGTCGTCCTTCCTCTTTTTTCAAGGCTTGTTCTGGGTGCCCGGAAGGAGGAGAGCGTGACGTAAGGATCCCTAGAGGGGACGTCCTTTGGCACGCGCGCTAGACGTTTCGACTTCGCCTCTGTGTGCTTCGCCCCGCTCTGAAAGGGACGGCGGGGATGGCGAAGATAAAAGGAATAACTGAGCGGGAAGGGGCCCCAGCATGGCGGGCAAATTATTCTCCAATCTTTTAAAAGTCTCCGATGGTGGAGCGGCCGCGACGATTCCCCAGGGAGGGAAAGGAGAAGGAATAGGAATATAGAACTTAGAACAGGAGACGGAATAGAATAGGAATAGGAATGGAACAGAATAAAGAAAAGAATAGAATGAAGAATAGAATAAAGAATAGAATAAATAGAATATAGAATAGGAGACAATAGAATAGAAATAGGAATAGAATAGAGTAAAGAATAGAATAGAATGAAGAATAGAATAAATAGAATATAGAATAGGAGACAATGGAATAGAAATAGGAATAGAATAAAGAATGGAATGGAATAAAGAATAGAATAAAATAAACAATAGAATAAAGAGTAGAATGGAATGGAATAAAGAATAGAATAGAATATAGAATAGAATAAAGAATAGAATATAGGAGACAGAATAAAATAGGAATAGAATAGACTAAAGAATAGAATAGAATAAACTAACATAGAATAAAGAATGGAATGGAATATAGAATAGAATAAAGAATAGAATATAGAATAGAATAAGGATACAATAAAGAATATAATATAGAACAGGAGACAGAATAGAATAGAAAATAGAATAGAATAAAGAATAGAAATAGAATAGAATAGGAAGGGACCTTGGAGGTCTTCTAGTCCAACCCCCTCCTCAAGTAGGAGGCCCTATTCCCTTCCAGACAAGTGGCTGTCCAGTTCTTTTTTTATTTTTTTTGAAAATGATTTTATTGATTTTCTACAAACAAACAAAACAAAAACATCAACTCTCTTATATACATACAGTGTGTCGGTTGGTTCATCAGTTTTGTGCATTCATTTCGTAGTCTCAATTACAGTTATATTACAAACTAGCTCATATTGTCAATCCAAACTTATATATCCTAATATCGCTATTAGAAAATCATTTGACTATACTTTTAATCATTCATACTTTATGAGATAACAATACTTTAAACAGTTTATTCTATAACAAATCATATAATCATACCAGATCTATCCTAAAAACACTTTATAAATATCCAGTCTCTTCTTAAAAGCCTCCAGTGATGGAGCACCCACAATTTCTGGTGGCCAGCAGTTCCACCGGTGAATTGTTCTGAATCCAATAACTAAGAACCAAGAATCCGGAGTGACTTTTAAATTGTCCAATTATTCTCATCCACTTTTTTTTTAAAAGGGTATTTGACATCACAATGGCTGTAGAGCTGCAGATGCTTTTGGAAGAAACATACTGACAGGGTGCAAATATTGTAAATAATAAATAAGGAGCTGAATCTTGCGAGAAAACCCATGATCTGAAAAGTGCGTCCACCATTTGACAGGCTGCAGTCTGTCTCTGCAAGCTGATCTGTGTTCTTGCTCAGGTGCTATGTTTGATTCTCCCGGTTGGGCAACCAAGCGTGGAGAAGATCATAATCTTGATGAAGTGAAGTTCTTTGAGGACATGTCACACTGACCTCTTCCAAGTGGACAGAGGAGGGCAAGGTCTGTTTATATGTGTACCATGGTCCCATCACTTCCTTTGTAGTGGGGCTAAAATATACTCCGAGCATTCTGTCAAGAGATTCCGATTCCAGGAGGCTGATGACTTGTTTACTCCAAGAGATATTTTTAGATCTAACCAAAAGACCTCAATTCACCAGCAGCTGGAATGAACCAGAAGAACCAAGACCCTTTGCTGCTCTATAACATGTCTGTCTTACAACAAATACCATTGACCTAAAAAAAAAATACCTACAACCAAGACCATACCCCAAATAGTCATAGTCTTTATATTTGGAAAAGTCAGATTTGGAATTGATGCAAGGGGATTAAATGGGGTCTCCTTTGTCTTCCCTGCCTGTCAATTTGTTCAGCTACATAAGGGGTCTCCAGACTTGGCAACTTCCAAGACTTGTGGACTTCAACTCCTGCTGGCTGGGGAATTCTGGGAGTTGAAGTCTACAAGTCTTGGAAGTTTTTGAGTATGGAGACCTCTGAGCTCCATGGATCTTCCAGCAAGGCTTAGTTGTGTTGGCAAGCATAGATCAAAATGGGGAGTCTTCCCTTTGAGGGCATTTAAAGGTGAGTTACAATGTGCAGGAATGATCACTCAACCTTCCTCCCCTGGACCAATTTCCCCAGCTCAAATCTTGTAACTCTCAACCTTTTTGTGTTCTGAACTAGGCTTCCCAAAATCATCCTGACAAAAATCCTTTTATTTAGGCTAATGTGTAATTCCTCTCATTCACATCCAGCAAAGTCCCAACAAACAATTTTTCAAGAGATTGCACCTTAATCAGGCTGGGAGAATTGTCAGGCCGATAGCTTCCAAATGCCATGCTGTAGCAGAGAATACTTGCCAACAAGTTGGGAACAGATCTTCACCCTCATTAAATGAATTAATTATCTCCTGCAAACACCATTCCCTTTTGCTCCTCTTTATTCCCTATGGGAGGGGCCATTCACCATCCACCTGTGGCTTTACTCCCGAGTCAACCCTTGTTCCTTAACTGTTCCCTTCTCCTGGCAGCTCTGTGCATGTGCACACTGGGAACAGGCTCCAGCTGTTCTTCTGCCTCACTGATGTCCGATTCCAAAGGCAGCTGATAACTGTCAGACGGACCTGGCCCCATCTCTGCCTCTGACGCAGAGCCCTTGTCAGAGCCTTCCCCAGACTCCAGGACTGGCTCAGGTTCCTCACCAACCTCCTCATTGTCCGAGTCTGCCGCCAGCTTTTCTGGCTGCTGGTGGGCCACAACATTTTCTTCCACAGAAACACACAATAAGAATTGTTGTTTGGTCTCCCTTCCTCAAAGGAGCGGCTAAATAAAACATCCTCATCTCCCCCTGTTGATTCACCATGGGAAATTCCAAACGTCTGCAGGCACATTTTATTTATTTTTTTAGAAAAAAAATCTTATCTGTGACCCACTCCTTAAATGTCTCTGGTTACAGTAAAAAATATTTTACAGTTAAACATTATATAGATAAATGATAGAGATGAAATAGGTGGATGGATGGATGGATGGATGGATGGATGGATGGATGGATAGATTATAGAAAGATAGAGATCGATGATAGAAATAGATAAATAGAAAATAGAGATGAATGAGATAAGATTAGATAAATAGGTAGATAGATAGATAGAAAATAGAGATGGATAAGAGATTAGAAAGATAATGATGGATAGATGGATAATAGAAAAATAGAGATAAGAGAGAGATGAGAGAGATTAATAGATAGAAAATAGAGATTGATAAGAGAAGAGATTAGCTAGATATGAGATGATAGATGGATGATAGAAAAATAGAGAGAGATGAGAGAGAGAGAGAGAGAGAGAGAGAGAGAGAGAGAGAGAGAGAGAGAGAGAGAGAGAGAGAGAGAGAGAGGGTGAAATAACACAAATCCTAAAACAGCAGTAAACATTTTGGGAAAATAACTAATTATGGGCTTATAATTGGAGGAGAGCTTGCTTCAACTTCCTTGGAGGCAAAGGTTGCCTTCTGCGATTGTGAATTCCACTCACTGGCGACATGCTGAGTGAAGAAGTATCTCCTTTTATTAGTTCTAAATTTATCAGCTGCACTTCCAGATGGATCAGGCAAAAAAGGACATGATTAAAAGGTCTCCAGATAGTTTTCAAGGACATTCTTCATTTGGAAGGGCAGCAGAATTCGTAGTAGAGAGGCAAGTTAGACGTGATGTGGGGAGGGCTTAGCTTAAGGTATCTAGAGGGCACCTGGAGGGGAAGGATGGATTATGGGGATTAAAAAAAGAGAGCTTCCATCTGACACGTTCATCTAGGAGAGAAGGAAAACCTTCTGAAATACGTCCGCCGGATAGAAGAGGAAGGAGAAGATAGGTTGCAATGCTGTCTCTAGTTTTTTAGTTATTTGCAATAGATTGCAAAAAAAAAGAAAAAAGAAAAAAAAAGCAGCCCAGTTTTCAGAAGACTCCTGAGCTGATAAAATGACAAGCAGTCCTTGACTTATAACAGTTCATTTAGTGATGGTTCAAAGTTACAATGGCCCTGGGGGGGAAAATGTGAATTATGACCCCTTTTCCCATTTATGACTTGGACCTCTTAGGATAAACGGGATTGTTAAATTTTTCTGAAATGGAAGAGGCCATAAAGCAGCCAAAGGAAAGGGAAGGTTTCTTAGCCCTCCGTCAACTTTGGAGCTGCAGGATTGATGATGTAGGATGCCAAAAGGCTCAGACTGGGAGGATGAAACTCAGACCGAACAGCAGGATAACACCGCTGAAAAGGGAAGCTTGGAGGTCTTCTAGTCGAGCTCCCTCTGCTCAATACCATTTCAGACAAGTGGCTGTCCAGTCTCTTCTGAAAAACTTCCAGGGAAGAAGCGCCCACAACTTCTGGTGGCAAGTCGTTCCACTGGTTGATTGTCCTCACAACATTAGGAAGTTTCTCCTTAATTCCAAGTTGCTTCTCTCCTTGAGTAGTTTCCACCCGTTGTTTCTTGCTTTGCCTTCTGGTGCTTTGGAGAACAGGTTGACTTCCTCTTTTGGGGGGCAACCTCTCAAATATTGGAACGCTACTATCCTGTCACCCTGAGTCCTTTTTTTTCCACTAGACTAAACCGACCCAATTGCTGCAACTGTTCTTCATAGGTTTTGGCCTCCAGCCGCCTAGGAGAAGGAGAGGAAAGCTCAGGGTAAAGCTGAAATTACAGGATCCAACCACGGTGGCACAGTGGTTAGAGTGCAGTACTGCAGGCTCCCTGCAATTTGGCAGTTTGAATCTCGCCAGGCTCAAGGTTGACTCAGCCTTCTATCCTTCCGAGGTGGGTCAAATCAGGACCTGGATTGCTGGGGAACAAGAGGCTGACTCTGTAAACCACTTAGAGAGGGCTGTAAAAGCACTGTGAAGTGATATATAAGTCTAAGTGCTATTGTTATTTTCCTTCCTTCCTTCCCTCCCTCTCTCTCAGTGGTTAGAACGCAGTAGTGCAGGCTAATTCTGCCCACTGCCAGCAGTTCAAATCCCACCAGGCTCAAGGTAAAATGAGGAGATCCAGATTGTTAGGGGCAAGAGGCTGACTCTGTAAACTACTTAGAGAGGGCTGGAAAGCACTGTGAAGTGGGATATAAATCTAAGTGCTATTGCTATTTTTCTTTCCTTCCTTCCTTCCTTCCTTCCTTCCTTCCTTCCTTCCTTCCTTCCTTCCTTCCTTCCTTCCTTCCTTCCTTCCTTCCTTCCCTCCCTCCCTCCCTCCCTCCTTCTTTCTTTCCCAGTGGTTATAATGTAGTATTGCGGGCTAACTCTGCCCACTGCCAGTCGTTTGACTCAAGGTTGACTCAGCCTTCTGTTCTTCCAAGGTGGGTAAAATGAGGAGCCAGATTGTTGGGGACAAGAGGCTGATTCTTTAAACCACTTAGAGAGGGCTGTGAAGCTCTGTGAAGCGGTATATAAGTCTAACTGTCTGTCTACTATCTGTCTAGTGATGTAGGGGAGTGGGCCAGCACAAGAGGAGCGCAGGGGGATCTAATTCCTTTTCACAGCCCTGACCTGGAATTTTCTGGGCACCCAGGAGGGGAAACTGAGGTTAATAGTGTTGTAGAGATTAATGAAGGTGAATAGAGCACCAACTAGCTGCCTCCATAGGTCTATTCTCCAACTCGCCTTCCTGTTTCTAGCACTTACTCCCTGAGTTAAACTGAGGCTGTTCTAGCTATACCAGCTGAGGATGAGAGGAGTTGTAATACAACACCCATGGGGTTGGCCAAGTTGAAGAAGACTGCCTTGGTAGGGGGGAGGTTTGGGGTTTTTTCCCCCCCCCTCCTGTTTTATTTTTTTGAGAGTTTCTGCTTTGATGAGTAAAAACAGATGTTTCCCCCCCCCTTTAAACATCTGATCCTGCCATCTTTCCAGGGTCATTATTATTAATTGATTAATTCCAACCACCTCGGGTATCCAACCCTGAACGGTTCAGATGAAATTAGACTACGGTTGGCTGCTTTGTAGCCTTTAACCAAAGCAAGATCCGGGCTAAGAAAATACTTGAAGCGGACGTGGTCTTCAGAAAGGAGACAACGCAAAACATTGGCCAACCCTAATCTTTCTCCACCTAGGACTTGAAGAGGCTTTTAAAATTCATTTGGACGGAGGCCGCTGGGAGGATTCTTAATGGGATACAATTCTGATCATCTCTCCACCTCCAACCCAGCGTCACACCGGCCTGTCCAGGTGATACTGGCTGGAGCTGGGGCTGATGGTCTGGGCGGCGCCATAATCGAGAGGGGATTGTGGCTGTTTCGCTCTGAGTCTCAATCCCGCCAGGCTTGAGTTGCAGGGGTCCCTGTACATGTAGGGCGAAGGGGCACCAGGCCCATACATAGGACCCGAGTGCCCGGGAGGACTTGCCAGGCTGTTGAAGTTGTCCAGAGACGGGACTCTGGGCAGAGAAGCTCCCGAGGTGGCTGGGAAGACATTCTGGGGCACAAAAGAATTGAGGTTGATGGAGTTGAAGAGCTGGAAGCCTTTGCTGTGGATAGGGCTGCTGTGTAGCCCCTTAGGAGTCCAGGTATTATAGGCGTAAGCCGGGTAGAGGTCATCATAAGGGTTTCCGGTCAACCCATTCAGCTGGGAGCCAAAGGCTCCTTTGCAAAGCTCCGTTTGCTGATGGCGTTCCTTTTTCCGCCACTTGGCTCTTCGGTTCTTGAACCAAACCTTGAAAGAAAAGAGACAGATCAGGATAAAAAACATGTCAGTCAGCGTTCCAACTAACTAACTTGAAACCCAATAAACTCAGAGGTATACATTTCCTTAAAGTTCCATTTTATGAGAGTTGTCATATTGGCAGAACTGGGACTGGAGGCTAAAACCTATGAAGAACAGTTGCAGGAACTGGGCCTGGCTCGTCTAGGGAAGAGAAGGACCAGGGAAGACAGGAGAGCAGTCTTCCAGTATTTGAGGGGCTGTCCCAGAGAGGAGAGAGGGGGGTCAAGCTCTTTTCCAAAGCACTTGAAGGCCAGACAAGGAATAATGGATGGAAACTGAACAAGGAGAGAGATTCAATCTGGAAATAAGGAGGAATTTTCTGACAGTGAGAACAATCAACCGGTCGAACAGAAGTTGTGGGAGCTTCATCCCTGGAGGCTTTGAAGAAGAGACTGGACTGCCATCTGTCAGAAATGGTGTAGGGTCTCCTGCTTGGGCAGGGGCTTGGACTAGATGATCTACAAGGTCCCTTCCAACTCTGATTATCTGAAAAATAATTTGAATTTCTTGATCCAAACAGTTCCCGCCCTGCGGGTCCTATGAACATATTTTGAACAAGGACATGCCTTCATATTTTTTTTCTACAACTAATACAATTGTTGGCTGAGCACAAACAAAAATAGCCAGAGAAATGGTTTAAGTCTGGGAAACAAGCCCCTTGTCAGTCCATTGGGGTGCTGATTAACCCCCAGCCTACCAGGTACTTAGGAGCCAAGGGTACAGGGACACAAGGAAACAGCAAGTAACGACTTAATAGCTGGTCATCCATGCCCTAATTAACAACTAAAAGCCCATACCATCAGGTACCATATAAATACAACAGGTAAAACAGCCTAGTGCAGGGGTTCCAACCGGGGTTGTGAGATGATATTCCAGTCCCCCCACACCCCCTAAAAAAATTTGGGTTTAGAAGTTTCAAAATTATAGTATACATGTATAGCTAGCGGGATACCCGTGCTTTGTGACAAAACTTTGTGATAGGGCTACTGAGAGAAATCCGTTTATGATCCATTGGCTCAGTGCTGGTCGGTGATTGAAACACATAAGGGAATATCACTCCCGCCTCCTAGAGTCCATAAGCAGTTCCATAGATGGAAGGCATAGACGTTTTGGTGAGGTACCGACGTTTAGTGCTATAAGGAGTCCCAGGCTGCTCCTGAGTGAAGGAATGGAATATCTGCCTGTTTGAACTGAGGTAACGGAATGTGAGGCAACGGGCAGTTGGAGCAGAGTTCTTTTCAGGTGGGGAAGGGGAGTAGAACTCCTTAGCATCAGAGCATGTTAATTGCTGTATAAGAAATAATAATGAAATACTAATGATCCAATGGTCATTTCGAAAAATCCTTTCTTAGCAAGCACCTAGAAGTCAAGAGGAACATATGTGCCAAATTTCAAGTTTGTAGGCTTTAACAGTTCTGGAGATTTCATGACGAGTGAGTGGTACTTGGCATATATGTATGTGTGTATGTATATATGTATGTATGGCATTCAACTTTGTTCCGGTATTTTCCCACGTCATGGTAGTTGTGCTTTTAAAGTTGTAGCAACGTTTCAGCAGAATCTCATCTGCCATCATCAGGCTTCTGTATAGTGTATAGACTCACAGATGAACACTATACAGAAGCCTGATGATGGCAGATGAGTTTCTGCTGAAACGTTGCTACAACTTTAAAAGCACAACTACAATGACGTGGGAAAATACCCGAACAAAGCTGAATGTCATACATACATACATACATATGTTTTCTTAAGTTTTCGCGGGTACTTACATGTATGGCATTCAGCTTTGTTCGGGTATTTTCCCACGTCATGGTAGTTGTGCCTTTAAAGTTGTAGCAACGTTTCGGCAGAAACTCATCTGCCATCATCAGGCTTCTGTATAGTGTTCATCTGTGAGTCTATACACTATACAGAAGCCTGATGATGGCAGATGAGATTCTGCTGAAACGTTGCTACAACTTTAAAAGAACAACTACAATGACGTGGGAAAATACCCGAACAAAGTTGAATGTATATATATGTATATATATAATATGCATATAATTATTACATTTTTAAGGGGCTGTGGGAATGTATCAGAAGCATTTTAGGGGTGCAGGTTATAAAAAAGGTTGTGAACCCCTGGACTGGTGCTCACATTCTAGAGACTGAAGTTCCCTGAAGATGGAACTTTATCCGTGGAAGAATAAACCTTTGCTCTCGGGGACCGATTCAGACTGTATCCCGCAAGCGCTTATCCTGGGAGACGTATATTTACTGACATTTGCAAAATACATCTATGAATGCTTTTAGTTTGTCCCATTCTCCATGCTTCCATAGAGGAATGCGTGAACAATCATAGGACATGTGGTGTGTGTGTGTGTGTGTGTGTTTTTAAACAAAAAAGAAAAATCAGTGTGTTGCAGCAACAGCACTTAAACCAGCCTGCAAACCTCAAATTGGACATATCGTCCCATCATTTCGCCAGTTTTCCTTCCCGTCTTTCCCCTTCTGCTGTCTTCCAGATGCACTGTCACTCAATCCCCCACCCCCAGTTCCCAACCAGAATGTGGCCTCAACACAACTGGGATTGGAATGTGTAGGGAAAGGCAGAGGAGAAAACCTCTGCATTGCAAAAGACGTGCCTTGGAGGAGAAGTGTGGGAAAGTTTGAAGCCTACTCAACGTCTACGGAGATACTCTATCCTCCAGGTCATGGTTGTCCTAACAGTGCTTTTTCCAGGAGGCAACTGGACTTTCTGGTTTTTCTGGTTTTGCTTCTCATCCAAGGAACTTCTTTAGCTCTGGACTGGATGGTGGGGAATGGAAGGATTGATTCTCCTTGCAGACAGCTGGACATTTGCAATGGCAACTTTAAGACTTGTGAACTTCAACTCCCAGCATTTCTCAGCTAGCCTTGCTGACTGGAGAGTTCTGAGAATTGAAGTCCACAAGTCTCAAAGCTGCACAGTCTGGAGACCCCCAAAGGAAAGCAATTCCACCTTAATTACACAAGGTCTAAGATGAGCTGGAGAACTGCTTTGATGGGCTTTCAAGATTCTGCTATGTTGTCCTACTGGCCCTAAAGATTTCTCCTTTCTTTTGCAAGTTTGCCAACCTCACAAAGGTTGACAATTCCTGAAGAAATTGGGGTATAACAGAATAACAGAGTTGGAAGGGACCTTAGAGGTCTTCTAGTCCAACCCCCTGCTCATGCAGGAACCCCTATACCAGTTCAGACAAGTGGTTGTCCAAACTCTTCTTTAAAAACTTCCAGTGTTGGAGCATTCACAACTAGAGGCAGGTTGTTCCACTGGTGAATTGTTCTAACTGTCAGGAAATTTCTCCCTAGTTCTAAGTTGCTTCTCTCCTGGATTAGTTTCCATCCGTTGCTTCTTGTCCTGCCCTCAGGGGCTTTGGGGAACAGCTTGACTCCCTCAGGCAACCCCTGAGATATCAGAACATGGCTATCATGTCTCCCCCAGACCTTCTTTTCATCAAACTAAACATGCCCAATTCCTGCAACTGTTCTTCATATGTTTTAGCCTCCAGCCCCCTAACCATTTTTGTTGCTCTTCTCTCCACTCTTTTTTAGATTGTGACAATCAAAGCTTGATGTGGTATCCCAAGTGTGGTCTTACCAAGGCATTATAAACGGATGTTAATACTTCAAAGAAAGGTAAGCCAAGAAGCTCTGATCTTAGCACAAGTGCTTAGACTTATACAGTATATCGCTTCCCAGTGCTTTTACAGCCCTCTCTAAGCGGTTTACAGTCAGCCTCTTGCCCCTAACAATCTGCATCCTCATTTTATGGTCCTTGGAAGGACAGAAGGCTGAGTCAACCTTGAGCCAGTGAGGATTGAACTGCTGGCAGTGGGCAGAGTCAACCTGCAATACTGCATTTTTAACAGGAAGGAAGGAATAGCAATAGCCCTTAGACTTATATACTGCTTCACAGTGCTTTTACATCCCTCTCTAAGCGGTTTATAGAATCAGCCTCTTGCCCCCAACAATCTGGATCCTCATTTTACCCACCTCAGAAAGAAGGAAGGCTGAGTCAACCTGGAGCCTGGTGAGAATCGAACTGCCAAATTGCAGGCAGCCGGCAGTCAGCAGATGCAGCCTGCAATACCACACTCTCACCACTGCACCACCGTGGCTCATCTTGCCAAGGTTTGGCTTTCAGGCCACACCCTTCTTCCAGGATTCATCCCTGGTGTGGCTGAGCTAATTTGAGGAGCCGTTTCCCTTGTTTCCCCCCTCCCCATCGCCTCTTTCCACAGGGACCCTCACCCTTATCCTCGGCTCCGTCAGATTGGTCCAGCCTGCTATCTCTTCCCTTGTGCTCATGTCCGGGTAGCGATTTCGCTGAAAAGTAGCCTCCAGCTCTTGCAGCTGCTGGCTGGTGAAATGGGTCCTGTGCCTGCGAGGCTTCTTTTGACCCATGCTGGCTTCCTCTTCACCGCTGGAATCTGAAGATTTGCCCCGAGAGGTCTCGCCATTTTCTCCTGGAGAGGAGGAGGAGGAGGACAGAAGAATATCATCAAGGAATACGCCTGTCACAAACAGAACTCTTGAGTCAAGCAGGTTCCTCAACCAGCAAGTTCGTTAGATGTATCCTCTTGGCACAGACTGGTGAAAACCAACTCTGAATGTCCCTGCGATTTTCATCGAATTAAAAGTAAAAGTTACCTAGTTATTCGTGTCAATTACAGCAGTGAGACTCTCGCTTGCCCAAACTTAAAAGAAATTCCAAACGATGAAGCAATAATAGATAAGGTTCTTCAATGCACTGAACAAAACAGTTTGACATTAGAACTGAAAGAACGGGACACATCAGAATATTATAAAGTATAGGACAATGTTTATGTATGGAGGGATAGGAAAGGAAGTCTATAAAACGTAAAATAGAATTTAAGACGTAACTGAAATGCAGTACAATAAATAAGATATAAAATGATTTTTTTTAAAAAAAGTAAAAGTTTTCCCCAATTCCCCAAACAATCAGTCACATGGTCCAATCAAGGTGCTGGCTGGTTGCTTGGAAACTTCACTCCTCCTCTCTTCAGCCCCCTGTGGGGATGTCCTTGGTTCCCAAGACAAACTATTTTGTTTTGCCTACAAAACCCCACTTCTACTCCCCCTCCCTATCCCTCAGCTCCAGTGTGGCAGCACTGAAGCCTCCAAGATGGCCTTGGTCAAGCCAGCTTCAGGGTTGATGCGGGCCCTGGACACCAGAGCGCTTTCCTGATCTCTTTGAGCAGTCACTAAGCCGCCAATCGTAAGTCAAGGACTACCTGTACAGCAAAGCAATACAATCCCACACCATCCGATTGTTGCTGGGAATGAGAAGCAACCCCACGGTGGTCTCTGTGGAGAGAGCAGCTCCTCTTGGTTCCCCTTCTCCCTAACCCTTTTCATCCCAGCCGGGCATTGCACTGATGATGTTGCCTAGTTTGGTCATGAAACATCTGCAAGAAAACCACCAAGCTCAGAGAACACCAAGGACCCTACAATGGCCACCCCCACTCCTCCTCCTCCTCCTCACAAACCTCACTCCCTTCTAGCACTGATGGTGTTGCCAGGTTTGGTCATGAAACATCTGAAAGAAAATCCATCGAACTCCAAGAGCACCAAGGACCCCTCATTTCAACACTGAGTTGCAAATATTCTCTTCTGTCCTGTTTTAACTTTACTTTGCAACAATATTCTCATTTTTCCTCCTCCCTCCACTTTGAAGTCAGCTGTTTGGGTTATCTTCTTTGGTTGTTGATGTTGCTTTGTACGCTGCTCTGTGAACCGCTTCAACTCAGCCACCAGGAAAGCCTCTTTAAACACACGTATGAAGGAGAATCAATCTGCGGGCAACTGGGATTTTTTAAAAAGTTGTTTTCATCAGTAGAGAGCATGGCAGAAATATTAGGGACATAGGGAAATATAGGGACCAAGGAGACCAAAGCAGAGTTGTTGCTTCTTCTATATTATTTTTTAAAACACCAAAACAGCAAATTGCAAAATAACAAGTATAATCCTATTGCGCATGGAATGTAAACATCATATAATATTTTCCCCATTCCCCTGAATGGCATAACACTTACATAGGCATTTTCTTCTGCTGAATCCCGAAAATTATCAAAATGGGACTCAAGAACAGCAGGCAGCTTTTCTTCCCTGAAGTAAACAAGTTCAGGGAAGTTTTGCAGACACAGAAGAAGCTCGTCAGTTCAGCATTAAAGATCTCCAGTAATTGTGAGACTTGACGAAACTGCTGAAATCTTGCAATTAATATTTTAAGCGGTCACCCCTTTCTTACTGAGGATGACCACAGGCCCGCCAACACTTGAATGTTTGGTGAACTTCCCTTTCTTTCCTTCCCTAAGAAACACTTCCTGACTCTGGTTCCCTAAATCTACATACATTGGGACCTCGTCTTACACTTTGAGCTTATTTTGCTAGGTGAAGAAAAGCATTTCTCCTTCCATATAGCAATGCACACTATCGAGCCCTGCACACCAGAACAACTAGACCACAAGGAGAGTTTTTTCCCAAACGCCATCCCTCTGCTAAAGAAATAATTCCCTCAACACTGTCCAACTATTTACAGGCTCTGCACTACTATTACTGTTAATCTTCTCATCACTCCTTATCGCCCATCTCCTCCCGCTTGTGACTGTATGACTGTAACTTTGTCACTTGTATCCTTACGATTTATATTGACTGTTTCCGAGTATGATTTGACTATTGATTGTACCCTAGGATTATTATTAAGTATTATACGTTATGAATCTTGATTCTTGACAAATGTCTCTTTTCTTTTTTATGTATACTGAGAGCATTTGCACCAAGACAAATTCCTTGTGTGTCCAATCACACTTGGCCAATAAAGAATTCTATTCTATTCTATATTCCAATATCCTATTTGACTGTTTCCCAGTATGATTTAATTGCTTATTGTACCCAATGACTATCATTAAGTGTTGTACATTATGATTCTTGATTCTTAACAAATGTATCTTTTCTTTTTATATACACTGAGAGTATTTGCACCAAGACAAATTCCTTGTGTGTTCAACCACACTTGGCCAATAAAGAATTCTATTCTATTCTGTTCTATTCTATTCTATTCTAATTCTATTCTATTCTTATTGTACCCTATGACTATCATTAAGTGTTGTCCCTGATGATTCTTGATGAATATATCTTTTCTTTTATGTATACTGAGAGCATTTGCACCAAGACAAATTCCTTGTGTGTCCAATCACACTTGGCCAATAAAAGAATTCTATTCTACTCCATCTGCATTTTAAAACAATGTTAATATTGTGGTGGCAGAAAGATGGGATCAAGGAAGGAGCTAAACTTGTTTGACCCGAGGCAACGCTAGGACAGTGTAAGCATTAGCCATACATCATGGATGACGGGAGCGTTTTCCAGCAAGTCTTGGATTCTTTAGTCCGATTTGACTTACCATAATTACAGGATATAGTTTATCTACCTAAAGTGGGGAAAGGGTTGCACATTCTCAAAAGTAGCCCCCTCCCGTGTCAATGGTTTGCAAGATCCCCAAACCAACCTGATTTTTTCCCCCTCAAAACCCCATGCCTTACCACCGCTTTCCACGCCGGATGTTCCCGAGAGAGTTTGTGGTTGTACCCCCTTCGCATTTCCATCGGAGGCTTCCAACAATGTTGACATAGTTCCCAAAGACGCAGGAAAAAAACCAAGCTCTTGTTCCAGTTTGGAGTTGAGGAGGAGGAAGAGAAGGTTGCCCTGTGTGCCACACGTTGCAAAGGGCCTTCCTGGTGGAAAATCCCAGGGTGGATTGATGGGAGGAAGGGAAAATAAAATATGGTGGTAATCTTGAAGAACTCACTTTTACAAAAGAAGAAACAGTCCAGGCTAGAGAACTCTTTCTCAGGAGAGCTTTAGGTGTTTATCCAGTTCTAAAATCTCCAGCAAGGAGGTCCTCTTCACATAACCATTTTTCAAGAGGGCCACTTTCTTCCCAGCAGATCTACCTCAAGATCTGGCTGCAGGGTATCCCTCTGCCAAAAAGACACTGGCAATGTCCTAAGGGTCTTTTCTGCTCTGGAAGTATGACTTCTTTTTTCCCTTTCAACCCCCACCCCTTTCTCCCTTGCATGTTTATTTCCCTTTCCCAGGGCCGATGGGTTTTTTTTTTGGTTTGGCAGGAAAGAGGGGTGTGGATGTATGTGTGTGTGAGAGAGAGTGTCTGTGTGTCAAATATCAGGGACAGCTGAGTGCAACCTAACCAGGTGCCAATCAGCCATGGTCTCCCCCAAGCAGTCTGGGGAAGTTGGCCTGAAGTGGGGATGGATGGAAGGATGGCAGCTGAGAGACCACGGTTGTGCTCAGCCTGCTCCGGAGACCAGGCTAAAAATGCATATTTCAGCACCAATTGCTTGTGTGTGGGGGGTGTGGGGGGTGTGGGGGGTGGGAGGTGGTGTTTAACATTTCCTGAGAGTCCAGAGCCCTTCTTCCAAGGTCAGATCTGAAAGTCTCTCTGATCCCAACTGGAAATCTTCCTTTTTGGATTCTCACCCGGTGGAGATTTGCAGCCATTTCGGTAAATAGGCAGCTACTTCTCTAAATTGAAATGACTGGGGGAAAAGTAACTTACTACCATTTTTAGAAATGGAAATAGGATAACAGAGCTGGAAGGGACCTTGGAGGTCTCCTAGTCCAACCCGCTGCCTAGACAGGAAACTCTATACCACTTCAGACAAATGGTTGTCCAATCTCTTCTTTAAAACTTCCAGTGTTGAAGCATTTACAACCTCTGGAGGCAAGTTGTTCCCCTGGTTAATTGTTCTAATTGTCAGGAAATTTCTCCTTCGTTCTTAGTTGCTTCTCTCCTTGATCAGTTTCCATCCGTTGCTTCTTGTCCTGCCCTCAGGGGCTTTGGGGAATAGTTTGACTCCCTTTTCTTTGGGGCAACCTTTGAGATGTTGGACCACTGCTATCATGTCTCTCCTAGTCCTTCTTTTCATCAAACTAGACAAAGCCCAATTCCAGCCACCGTAAGTCTGTAGGTTTTAGCCTCCAGTCCCCTAATCATCTTTGTTGCTCTCCTCTGCTCTCTTTCTAGAGTCCCAACATAATTTTTACATCGTGGCAACCCAAATTGGATGCAGTCATTTTTCACACAACCGTTGTAGCTTCCCCATGGTCACATGATCAAAATTCAGGCCCTTGGCAACCGGCATGTACTTATGATGGTTGCAGGGACCTGGGAATTGTGTGATTCCCTTTTCCAACCTAGATTGGATCCTGCAACATTTTCCCGGAGCGTGTATAAAATTTGCCTTCTTTCGTGAGAGAGATGGGTGGCTAAACGCTTCGATCGGTTTGGCTTTGGGACTCCTTCACCGCACGCAAGGCCAGCAACCTGCAAACAACGAAGCCACACGCAACCGGGCACCCCATAAATACAATGCAAAGAATAACCCAAAGCAGACATTCTGATCGAGAGGCATTGCCTTAAGGATGGGCTCCAGCATGAATCTGAAAGCTCAGAAGACAAAACCTCTGGTTCCGGTGACCGACACAAATTGTTACCCTGAAACCTTTACCTCGGAATATTAAGGATTCTGAAAGGAAGATCTGTGGAGGAATGTTTGTGGTGACGGAGACTGGAAAAAGGAGATTTCTAGAGGTTCACAGGCCTTCCTGAAGGCAAGGCAGGGAAAAAGTGAGATTAAACTGACAGAAGATAAATTTCGGAAATGGCTGCCTAGTTTTCCCAAGGGGTCTCTTTTCAAAAGGCCACTGGACTTCCTTTGTTTTTCCTTGAAGACGTTTCGCTTCTCCAAATGTCTCCAAAGGAAAATCAAGAATGTCCAGTTGTCTTTTGAAAAAGGACCCTTTGGGGTTCAACCACGAGCTGGATGAGACTCTCTGTAGACGTCTGGCTACCTGAGTAGCCATGGGATGCTTTCTTGGGAAGCTTTTTTGGGTCACTTTTGTCTAAGGCTGAGCATTCCGGACCGAATGGCTGACGGATGGCTGGAGAGACAGGTGGGAGATGCCAGCACCCTCGTTGGCTAATTAGGCCTTGAAAGATGGAGTGGGGGTGGCTGCTTCGGAGCCATCTCAAGGAGGTGGGCAGGTTTCCATGTTTCCTTTCAGGGGAAGGATTGAGGCCTGCTCCAGGTTTGCTTCCTCGTCTCCCGGGCTCTCAAGACAGGCTGCTACTTCCTCGGGAATCCTGTCTTCACTCCAGACAGCTGCAAGTTTCGGAGAACTTTCAACTTGCACCCAAGATGTCTTGTGCCACTAGTTTTCTCGCAAGCCTGAAATTCAGCCTTCCCCAATTTGTCTCCCTCCCTCCCCCCCCATTCAGATGTGATGGGTGTTGCATTCCCATACATCTGGAAGGCCCCAGGTTAGGAAGGTGGCTACATATAAGATCAGGTGAACGTCTTCCATAAATACTGTATTTCTATTCTGTAGTCCTCTGGATGGCCCAGGATGCTAGTAAGGGATCTACAGCAGCCGAGGGGTCCTTAGTTTTAAGCGGATACCATTTCTGGAGAAGAGAAAGATGTGGTCAGATGTGAATGGGCCTGTGGTCATTGCATCTCTTCACAGGACTTGGTGGGACCTTGGTGGGGACCTTGGTGGGACCAAGACCAGGAAATGGGCGTGCTAAATACAAACTTCTCCAAAAACTGTGTGGCATCTGAACTTGTTAGGTGCAGACAACCATATAGAGCAGGTGTTGCCAAACTTTTGCACCTCAGGGACCACCAAAACTCATAATTTTAAATCCTGCGGACCACTAATATGAATTTTGACTGACGGTGGCTTGCTGATGTTGGTGGGAGAGAGAGAGAGAGAGAGAGATCGAGAGAGAGATCCGATCTAACCTTGGAGGGCTGGTAGTGATGTTCTTTCTTTCTCTCTCTCTCTCTCACAAACACACACACAAACACACACAGAGGTCCCTAACACACCCTCAGCCACATTCCCTCACTAACCTACTTTTCAGCTCCATTCTGGGATGGGGGAAGAGAGAGAGAGAGAGAGAGAGGAAGAAAGAGAGACAGTATCCTGCGATCCAAATAAAGAATGATCAATTGGTAGGAAAATGGGGTGGGGGACTTTTTGGGGGGGATTTTCCCAAGGACCACCAAAATTTTCTCATGGACCACCAGTGGGCCATGAGCCACTGGTGGGCGACCACTGATATAGAGATGACTTTGGAGTAGGTAGGCCAAGGCAGTTAGCAAAGCAAGAATGAAGACTGGGAAAGAAAGATGTTAGAAAGAAATTTGACTTCTCCGGGCTCTTGATGGTAGAATGGGGATAAAAGTGAATATGTTATCAGACTTTTAAGATTTCATGATTATATCCTGTATGAATAAAGTGGAGTCCCCAGGCTTCCTTGGGGAGTTTGTTTTTTCACCCGGCCTATCTTGAAGGGTTGACAGCAATATTGAGGGAAGACCACCAGGAAATCTGAACGGTACAGATAAACATCTTGGGAGTAAACCTTGGCAAAAACATTTCTGTCTTGCTGCAGGAATCAGGATTTCATCTGGACTGGAAAGAAAGTTGACTTTTTCTCCAATGAGGCCAAGAACCACCAGTTCCCAGACTACAGATGGCCAATATGTGAACTTATGAGAGGTCTTTGATGCTCTCTGAGCTTGCTTTCTTACAGAGGTTTCATTACCCAAACTAGGACTGAGAAGAAGGACCAGCACTGATGATGTTTGGGTAACAAAACATCCTCAAGAAAACAAGCAAACCCAGGGAGCACCGAGGACCCCTCATGTCAACCCTGAGCTACAAATATTCTCCTTTATTCATGTAAACTTATCTCAGCTGTTGGCACAGTGGCCAAACCATTCGCCAATCCATCAGCCCAGTTAAGGAGGAGGCGAAGATTGAAGCATGGACATATATAACGTCTTTGCCAACTTTGGACTGCTTTCACCAATCAGTTGTAATACTCTAAATTTGCAAATGACGTGTGCATTTTTTAAAAAAGTTTTCTTTCTCCTCCTTTTTTTTTTTTTTTTGCTATCTCTTCTTACACACACACACACACATACACAATTTTAGTTGTTGAGTTTTAACTTCTTCTTGAGAGCAGGAGCGAGGCAGACGTGTTCCATGTTCCGTGTGTCCTTCTGCTTTTATGGCCTGGTGCCATTTCCATGCATTGTTTTCTTTATTGCTCCGGCTTTTACCCTCTGTCAAAGCTGCCCCCCTCCCCATCTTGCTCTGGACCCCCCCCCCCCCCGCTCCACCAACAGCTGTCCTGACACAAGCTGGAATCCAGGGACAAATGGAAACAGCTGAGAAGCCATCCTGCTGGGAAATATTTCACTCTTTGGCCAAAATGGCTCCAGCTCTGAAATTCAATGGGGTAGCCCCCTCACCATCTTCTCCTCCCATCCTTTACAAAGAAATGTTTTAGATGAGTTTCTGCATGCAGAGCCCACAGCCCGAGAATTGGATGTCGTAAACATTTCCCCAGAAATCTCAGGTGGGTCCCTTCAGCGCTCCATAAACAGGTGGTGTGATCCATCGAAAGCTACCAACTCTCCACTTTCTTCTGTCAGCAACAGAAAAGGAAAAGGATGAAAAAACTAGCAAGTGATTTAAAAAGCAAGACAGGAAGACAGTCGACCCTCATTTGAACTGAGCTGCTGGAGAAGGTTCCTGCAGTCTTCCTTGGACTAACAAGCTACTACTGCAACCCATAATGTCAGATGTGTCCCTGGAAGGCAAAAACCACGAAACCATGCCTCACTTATTTTGGCCATGTCATGCGAGGGAATTCACTGCAGAAGGCAATTATGGGCTCAAGATCCACATGGATCTTGACAGACTAGAACCCTGGGCCATATCTAACAAAATGAAATTCAATGTAGAGAAAAGTAAAGTCCTACACTTAGGCAAGAAAAACCCAAAGTCCACATATAGATTGGGTGAAACCAGGCTCAATAGCAGGAACTGGGAGAGGGATCTTGGAGTCTTAGTGGACAACCAGCTAAATATGAGCCAGCAGTGTGCAACGGCAGCCAAAAAAGCCAACCCAATCCTAAGTTGCATTAACAGAGGGATACAATCAAAATCAAGGGAGGTACTAATATCACCCTATAAAGCCTTAGTAAGACCACACTTAGAGTACTGCATCTAGTTTGGTCACCACATTATAAAAAAAGATGTTGAGATTCTAGAAAAAGTGCAGAGAAATAAGGAGATCTTTTCTGACTGTGAGAACAATCAACCAATGGAACAGACGTTGCCCTCGGAAGTTGTGGGAGCTTCATCACTGGAAGCTTTCAAGAAGAGGCTGGACTGCCATTTGTCAGAAATGGTGTAAGGTTTCCTTATTTCCAGGCTGAATCTCTCCTTGTTCAGTTTCCATCCATTGTTCCTTATCTGGCCTTCAGGTGCTTTAGAAAATAGATTGACCCCCTTCCTCCTCTCTGTGGCAGCCCCTCAAATATTGGATGATATTATCCTGTCTCCCCTGGTCCTTCTCTTCACTAGACCAGCCAGGCCCAGTTCCTCCAACCGTTCTCCAGATGTTTTAGCCTCCAGTCCCCTCATCATCCTGGTTGCTCTTCTCTGTACTCTTTCTAGAGTCTCAACATCTTTTTGAGAGTGTGGTGACCAAAACTGGATGCAGGATTCTAGGTGTGGCCTTACTAAGGCTTTATAGAGTGCTATTAGTTCCTCACTTGATCTCGATTGTATCCTTCTGTTAATGCAGTCTAGGATTACATTGGCTTTTTTGGCTAATGCCACACCCTGCTGGCTCATATGTAAATGATTGCCCCCCTATGACTCCAAAATCCCCCTCTCAGTTACTGTTATTGAGCGGAGTTTCACCTAATCCGTACCTGTGCTTTTGGTTTATCTTGCCTAAGTGTAAACACATACTCTTCTCTCCAGTGAATTTCATTTTAGAACAAAACAGAACAGAATGACAGCGTTAGAAGGGACCTTGGAGGTCTTGTACAGTAGTTCAACCCCCTTGCTTAGGCAGGAAACCCTATATATCATTTCAGACAACTGGCTGTCAAATCTCTTCTTGAAAGCCTCTAGTGATAAAGCACCCACAACTTCTGGAGGCAAATTGTTCCACTGATTAGGAAGTTTGTGCTTAGTTCTACGTTGCTTCTCTCCTTAATTCATTTCCATCCATTGCTTCTTGTTCGGGCTTCGGGTGCCTTGGAGAATAGCTTGACCGCCTCTTCTTTGTGGCAACCCCTGAGATATTGGAACACATTGTAAATTGAGGATGATCTGTACAAATTGCAACTTTGTGCTGGCTAACCTGGGCCACCCTCTGTTCCCAGCGAAGATGCAACAGGGCAACCTGCCTTAGCCAGGCACCCCTGTCGAGATCCATCTGCATCTTGCAACTATCATCTGGGGTGTTGGCTATTCCTGACATCTTAGCGTCATCAGAGAACACGGGCTCTTCCTTGGACAAGGTGAGAAGTCTGCCCCCTCGCCACCTTCCATGTCCTCAGCCTTCTCCTCCTTTGGTTGTGAAGCTCAAAACACGAGAACCATTTTAATGGAAGACTATTTGAAGCAAGGTTGGGCTCCCGGCACGGTGACCTTTTGGACAAGCTAAATTTGTTCTTCTGCAAACAAATCACATTATTTATAGCTGTGATGACAAGCCGTTCAGGGCAGCGGGAGGGGGGGCTGCGGTCCAGTGGAAAGCTGCACCCCATCCAGCCTCCGAAAATGCAGGGCACCGATTGGACCCACAGGTAATGAACTATGATTGATAGTAATCCCAGGTAAAGAGGCCGAGATTAGCTGGCTGTCATTACAAGGGACCCTCGTAAATCAAACCAGCTGCCATTCTGATTGATGGCAGGATTCGGAATTGCTGAATCCTCAGCCCCCGTTTGGCACAGCCGGGCACAAACCTGCAAAGGTTATTCAATGGTTCTCGGCATCAGTGCCTCAAGAGCGTCTTGCTACTACTCACACCTTCCTGTTACCCTTGGGTACCATGTCCCTTTAGTCCCCCTCCCCAAATGGCACCATTTGGATTCCTCTTGTAGGTGGTGCCAGGTTGCACAGATTGTGGGTTCGGGAATCACGGAGCCGAAGGGGGAGGAAAAGGGCTGAATGGAAGAGGTCCCGTCCAAATCTTTCAGCCCAAAATTTTGTGTGGAGCGTGCCACGATGAGGCTAGGAGCTGGGTCATCCTTCCCAGGGAGGAGGCATGACCTCTCCAAGCATTGGCGCAAGGCCCTCCACTCAAAGTATTTCCGAGAGCTCTGTGGTGTCCTCCTTCAGCGTATCGCAAGTCAGCAGGAACACTTGAGATACCAGAATAACAGAATGATAAGAGTTGGAAGGAACCTTGGAGGTCATCTAGTCCAACCCCCCTGGCCAAAAAGGAGACCCTACACCATTTCTTACAGATGGCAGTCCAGTCTTTTCTTAAAAACCCTCCAGTGATGGAGCACCACAACGTCTGAAGGCAACTTCTGTTCCACTAGTTCATTGTTCTCACTGTTAGGAAATTTCTCCTTAGTTCTAGGTTGCTTCTATCCTTAGAAGGACCTTCAGTCAACAGAAGATCCAGGGATGATGTGATGCTTCTTAGGCAGGTGGATGGAGCAACAGTGTCCCTGCAATCCTTCTCGGTCCTCCTCCGCTTGCTTTGAGCCGCAGCACCAAGGCAGCCACCGTTAAGATGGCCGGCTTGTCCATCCCCTGCTCCCTAATCCTCTCGTGATATCCCCATAATTGCCGTTTTATTCCACTGCAATGTGACACCTCATAAGAAGACTTAGAGAAGGATTCTGGGGTCGGAGAAAGACTCTGGGTGGACAGTTCATGGGCACGGCCATGTGTTAAGCTAAATTTGGAGCCCTTCTGCAGACTTCAGTGGAGTTGCTGTGGATTTACACCCCCGTCCGAGCAGGTGTCAACAGCTGGCCAGACTCCCAAGCCGTTAGGAAGCAACGCTGGCATTTGACTCTAACTGCCCAGGCCCAAGTGTGTTTTGTGCTGCTTGCCAGGCTAGCACTATGCTTCTCTTTCGTTTTCTTTCTTTCTATTCTTTCTTTTCCTTTCTTTCTTTCTCTCCCTTCCTCTCTCCCCCTTTTCTTTTCCTTCCTTTATCCCCTGACTATAAACTGACCAGCAAATGGATCTCCATGTTCTCCACTCTCGGGGATGCTCTCTCTCTCCCACTAACATCTACAAATCAAGCTAAGGTTAAGATGGAAGAGCAGAATCTAGTCCAAAAGCTGTTATTTCATTTTCTTTCTTTCTCACTCTCCCTTTCTTTTCTTCCCCCTCCTTCCTTTCTCTTTCCCTTCCTTCTTCTTTCTTTCTCTCTTCTTTTTCCTCCTTCCCTTCCTCCCCCTCCTTTCCCACAAATCTACTATGTTCTACAAATGCACCCATCAAATATCTACTGTCGTGTCCGCGAAAAAAGGTTCTGAGTCGGTGACTTATCATTAACAGCTCTTTATTTCAATCATTGAACCGAACCGGCAAAAGGCAAAAAGCCTCCGGCTTTTATACCTTTTGCCGCGGCAGCCGCGGCCAATGGCAGCGACTCAAGTCTCCCGCTCTTGGTTTGAACCAATCGCGGGAGACCTCAATCGGGCCAATCGGCGCGGCTTGCCTGGCCAATCAGAAATCCCTGCGCCTTAGCCAATCAAGGCGCAGGGATTTCGAGTAGTCCATTTTAATACATAACACCCCTCCCCTCTTGGTACGGTCTTTCACGTGGTGTAATCACGCAGGTAGGCGGGGCTCCGTCGGGTCCTAGTTGACCTGCGCAGCTCACTTCCTTGTTGTAACTCGGCCGGAGCGGTCATCTTTTTGGCTGCTCCTGGCTCTGTGAGAACCGGCTGGATGGTCGGGCCAGTTCTCTCGCCGTGGCTCCCGCCTGGGCCTACCGGGTCGGTTGAGTCACGGATTTTGCCGCTCCCGCTTGGCTTCTCCGAGTCGGTAGAGTTGGCTGGACGGCTCTTCTCCAGATGGGACTCGCGGGGGCTGCGTTCTGGTGAGTTTTTGAATTTAATTTTTTCCTGCGTTTCTCTTATCGGGTATTCCCTCCCCCCTTGGTTCGTGTCTTGGGGGTTGAGGTTAGTCTTTGCTCGCGACCGGAGTTGGTCGATGTGTCGTTTCCAGGCTCGCCCATCGATGGTTTGGAGCCGGTACGACCGTGGGCCCGTGATTTGAGTTATGACGGCTGGGATCCATAGGGGGTCCCCCGTCATGTTTTTTGCGTAAACCCAGTCGCCTGGTTCGAAGGTTCGGTACCTGGAGCTTGAGTCTGGGGGTCGCTCCGGGTTGTAGGTGGGGTGCAGACGATCGAGTGGGGACCTCAGCTTCCTGCCCATCAGGAGCTCTGCAGGGCTTTTGTTGGTCGTGGTATTGGGTGTGATGTGCTGTATGAAAAGCAGTTTATTGATTTTTTCGTTGATCTCCTCGTGGTCCATTTTCCGGAGAGTCTTTTTTGTAAACTGGACCATCCGTTCCGCCCTACCGTTCGCCGCCGGATGCGCCGGTGCTGTCAATGCGTGGCGGATACCTTTCTCGGCCAGGAAACATTCGAATTCGATGGATGTGAATTGGGGCCCATTGTCTGAGACAACGACGTCTGGGAGGCCATGTGTGGCGAACAGTTTACACAACTCTTTAATGACAGCCTCTGTGGTGGTGGATTTCATGTCAGCCACCTCTAACCAGTTTGAGTATGCATCTACTGTGATTAGAAAAGTGTGTCCATTTGTGGGGCCGGCAAAGTCTAAGTGGATTCTGGACCAGGGTCCCCGTGGTATTTCCCAGTCTCGGATGGGCGCTGTGGGTGGGCTGGACCTGGTTTCCTGGCACCGGTGGCATTTGGCGACCCATGCTTCAATTTGTTTATCCATCCCTGGCCACCAAGCGTAACTCCTGGCCAGGGCTTTTGTCCTGACGATGCCAGGATGCCCCTCATGCAACATCTCTAGGACCCTGTTTTGCAATTTACACGGAATTACCACCCGATCTCCCCACAGGATGCAACCCCTTAACAGTGAAAGTTCAGTCTGGCGCTGCCGGAATTTTTTAAAAGTCTCGTCAATGTCTTTTTCCGGCCAACCTTTTTCTAACCAATGTAAGACTTGCGCCAATTGTTTGTCCCTAATGGTTTCTCTGGCAATATCAGACGCGGTTATGGGCAGGCTCTCGATACTCAGGGTGTTTGTTGTTGGTGCGGGGTCAGGTTCAGAGTCCGGCAAGGGCGAGCGGCTTAAAGCGTCCGCATGCGAGATTTTCTTACCTGGCTTGTGTAATAGTTCGTAGCTGTAGGCTGCCAGGAATTCAGACCATCTAGTCATGCGTGGTGACAAGATGTTTGGCGTAGCCCGGTTTCCAGCGAGGATGCCCAGCAGTGGCTTATGGTCAGTGATTATTTTGAAAGGGCGGCCGTACAGGTACTCGTGGAAACGCTTTATGGCGGCAACTATAGCCAAAGCTTCTTTGTCCAGCTGGCTGTAGTTCCGTTCCGGTTTTGTCAGTGTTCTGGAAAAAAATGCAATAGGCGCTTCTCTCTGGTCTGGGAGGGTATGGCTGAGGACAGCGCCGACGCCGTAGGGCGATGCGTCGCAAGTGACAGCTAAGGGCAAAGTCTCACTGAACTGCATTAGGACGGCGTCGGAGGTGAGGAGGTCTTTGGTTTTCTGAAAAGCGGCCTGTTCTCGGCTCCCCCAAGTCCATGCTGCCTTCTTATCTAAGAGTCTATGCAAGGGCTCCGCCGCCGTTGCCTTCTGAGGTAGGAAGACATTATAAAAATTTAGTAAGCCTAGGAATGCCTGTAGTTCTGTTTTGGACTTCGGGGTGGGGGCTTCCTTGATGGCTTTAACTTTTTTAGTTGTAGGGTGGATGCCCTGTCTGTCTAGGAGGTAACCCAGAAATTCTATTTGTTTTGTACAAAGTTGGCATTTTTCGCGTTTGACTTTAAGTCCTGTTTCTTTAAATTTTGTTAAGACTTGTCTTAAACGGTTCTCTAATTCGGCTTCGTTTGGCGCCGCTATTAATACGTCATCGAAATAGGGCACCACCCCCTTGATGCCCTGTAGTAAACGTTCCATCAGGCTCTGGAAAATGCCTGGTGCCACGCTGACTCCAAATTGGAGTCTGTTACACTTGAAAGCCCCCCGGTGTGTTACAATTGTCTGGGCTTCTGCCGTTTCTTCGTCCACAGGCAATTGCTGGTATGCCTGGGCGAGGTCGAGCTTGGCAAAAAATTTTCCCCCTCCTAATGAGTGCAGTAAATGTTGCACTATAGGCACTGGGTAGGCGCTTTGCTGTAGCGCGCTGTTTAGGGTGGCCTTGTAGTCCCCGCAAATTCTCACGGACCCGTCTGGCTTTACTGGGGTCACTATCGGGGTCTCCCATCTGGCGTGGTCTATCGGTTTTAATACTCCTTGTTTGACGAGTTTGTTGATCTGCTCGTCAATTTTTGGTTTTAAAGCAAAGGGCACCCTCCTAGGTTTAAGCCGCTTGGGGGAAACCCTTGGGTCTAAGTCAAATGAAATAGGGGGCCCCTTGTACTTGCCCAATCCTCCATCGAAGACTTCCTGGAACTCCTGGACTAGCCGCTGTTCCCAGGCTTCAATGGAGACTTGGTTGACACCTGTCAGTGCGATGTTTAGCGGGGCAAACCATTGCAGTCCCAACAGGCTCGGGCGGTTACGATCGACTATTGTGAGTGGTAGTTGTTCGGTGTGGCCTTTGTAGGTTATGTTAAAGTTCTTGGTGCCCACTACTGGAACGCGATTACCTTGGTAGTCTTTTATGATGATTCTCTGGGCGGCCACGTCTTTTCTTTGCAGAGTAGGCACTAGTTTTTTTATTTCGTGCCATGCAATCATGGAAAGGTAGGACCCGGAGTCCACTTCCATTTTGCATGGCCGACCTTCGATGTGGACTTCTACGTGGACCTTTCTGGCGCCGTCGGAGATGGTGTGACCGATTGTCACCGTCTGGTGGGTTTCTTCTTTCCGCCGACCGTCGCCGCTTCTTTGGGGTCGTTGCTTCTGGTCCCATCTGCCTGTTGGCTGGCGCTCTCTGGCTCTGGGCGGGGAGTTCTCTCTCCTTCTATCCTGCTGTTCCCATTTTGGCGGGCTGCGGGTCTTTTTTTGGCGGCAAACTCGGGCGATGTGGCCCCTTCGGTCACAATGCCTACAGACAGCGTCGAAGAAACGGCATTCCGACCTGGGGTGGTCGCCGCCGCACCCGGCGCAATTAGTCCTCGACCTACGACTATACTGGCCCCGTTGGTTTCCGCGTCCCGTCTGCACGCGATGTATGTCCTCCTCATCATCTGACGTGCTGGAGGTTGACTGGTAGTCGCCGTAGTGTGCGGTCGCTTCGTTTCGTGCGTCGGCCGACCTCGCGGGGTTGTTGTTTGCGCTCTTTGCCTCGGACCTTCGCATGGTGTCTGCTGACGTGCGGGTTGCTTCTGCGGCTGCGGCTGCGGTGAGGGCGTCGGCCAGGCTGATGTCGCCTTTGGCCATAAGTCGGCTCTGGAGTGTCGGATCCCATAGTCCGAGCACGAAACGGTCTCTTATGAGACTGTTCAATCCTTCGAACTCACAGAGTCCGCCCAGGCGCCTTAATTCAGCGACGAAGTCGCTCAGCTTTTCGTCTGGTCTCTGGCTTCTTCGGTAAAATTCATTTCGCCGTATTAGGATGGGGACCTCGGGGGCGTAATGGCGCCTCAATATGGGTTCGAGGACGTCCCAATCCATGGCAGTCGCGTCTGCCGGTTTGGCCAATGCCTTGGCCATCTGGAAAACCTCTGGTCCACAATGCGTCAGGAAGACGGCGCGCTTTAGCGGGCCCAGGGGGTCCTTCATGCCGGCGCATTCTAGGTACATACGGAATCTGTCTGAGTATGATTCCCAGTCTTCGGCGGCAGGGTTGAAGGGGGCGGGTGGTGCTATTTTCGCCATTATGTTGTCGCTAGTTCGTTTATGGACACGGGGTTCGGTTCAGGGGCGAGATCCCATCCTCGTCGCCAGTGTCGTGTCCGCGAAAAAAGGTTCTGAGTCGGTGACTTATCATTAACAGCTCTTTATTTCAATCATTGAACCGAACCGGCAAAAGGCAAAAAGCCTCCGGCTTTTATACCTTTTGCCGCGGCAGCCGCGGCCAATGGCAGCGACTCAAGTCTCCCGCTCTTGGTTTGAACCAATCGCGGGAGACCTCAATCGGGCCAATCGGCGCGGCTTGCCTGGCCAATCAGAAATCCCTGCGCCTTAGCCAATCAAGGCGCAGGGATTTCGAGTAGTCCATTTTAATACATAACATCTACTCTACTCTAACAATAGGCAGGGGCAAAAGTTTAGGTCCTCTTTTTGATTGTACAGTTGAAATTGCACAACATGCTAAGCCAGGGCTCCTGCATCTGTGCTTCGAAAAGTTCAGAAAACCACTAGATGGCAGCAGAGTGACACAGAAGGCTCACTCTTTGGCACCATCCTGTGGTTAAACAGAGTTTTGCAGCTTATTGCTGGTAGGCCTCCTGCCTTCTAACGAATAAGATGTGGTTGCCAAGCTCTTCCTGCTACAACGCCTTCAATTTCCATAAAAAATTCCTTCTCCTCTTGATAGTATTAGAAAAGCTCTTTTGTTTCCCAATGCATTTTTTTCAGAGAATTTAAATGGATTGCTGCCGTTTTATGCTTTGATTTGTGACTATGATTTGACTATACTACGGCAGAAGCAGTGGGGGTAAAAATCCCCCTTGGGTGTCATCTTGCGAGGTTTTTTTCCTGTTTGGAATGCAGGACCCCCTCTGAAAAATGGGGAGGGGGCATTTCTCTTTCCTCTAATGGCTGCAAGAGGTTTAAACCATCAATGAAATTGGTGATAACCTCTATATTTCCTTTTCTTGCTGGAACCTGGTGGTAGAACATCCTGGGGGAACCGCTTGTCCAAAAGCAGGATGAGAATGCTGGTGTCCTGCATCTGCAAATGGGAGCCTGAATTTGATGTCCTTTTATAGGCCAGCCGTGACTTCACAGTCAGTCAAGTAACAATGGGAAGGGGGTTACCAGCGCAGCAACTAGCAGCCAATGGGGCTCCCCGAAGGCTGAGCAAACCTGGGATTGTGACTTAGGAAGTGATGGTGCCAGGAAGGAGCAGGCAAAAGGTATGGAGCATCCCTGGTTTAAGACGCACTGCCCCTTAAAAACCTATGTGCCACCAGAGGTAGGTTGGGGTTGGGGGAAGGAGGTGGCCCTAGCATGGCTGCTAGCGAGGGTTGCGTCTGTATCGCAGCGGCCAATTCTAGGGCCAGTTTCTGAGGCTTTTTTTATAACAACCCAAGACACAGAATCTGTTTGTTAATTTGTTTATAAAAAGTATAAGCCACCCATCTGATCTTACTGATCCATACTGCCCAAGAAACAGTATGATTGATTATTTGGTTTATAAAAATTTATAAGCTTGCTCTTCTTACCCCAAGGTCACTCTGGGCGGCTTATTAAATGCCCGGCCTCGCTCTTTCAGCAGTGGCAATCCTATAGTCGGAGAGATCCATTGCACTCGGGTTTCTCATTTGGTCTGACTCAAAAGACTCCTAAAAAAACTTGCTGGGAAGTCTGCATTTCTGCTTCGTATAAAACAGGGAGTGTCAACGCCCAGCCATCAAGAGACACAAGTGTGCCTCAAAAATAACAGATATTAAAACTAAAGGTAGCTGAAAGACATGGAAATTCTTCTTCTTCTCCTCACTTCTTCTTCCTTCTTTTTCTTCTTCCTCTTCTTCTCCTTCCTTTTCTTGTTTCTTCTTCTCCTCCTCCTTCTTTTGTTTTCCTGCTTCCTTTTCTTCTTCATCTTCTCTGTCTACTTTCTTTCCTCCTCCTCCTCCTCCTCCCTTTTCTTGTTTCTCCTCATGCTTCTTCTTCTCTTGCTCCTTCTTCTGCTTCTTCCTGCTTCCTTTTCTTCTTCCTTTTCTTTTGCCCTCTTGTTTTTTCTTGTTCCTCCTCCTCCTCCTCCTCCTCCTCCTCCTCAGCATATTCCCACAAGGACAGGATATGCTTTTCAGATTATGGAATGCCACTTTTCACAGTGAGCTGCGTCTCCAGGGTGCAGGCCCATGGCTTGCATATCTTTGTTGATGGTGTCTTGCCATCTCTGTTTTGGATGCCCACGAGGTCACCGGCCATTGACCTCTAGTTGGTAGGCAGTCTTGGCCACAGTGGAAGGTGCTGCTCTCTGGACACGTCCATACCAGCGGAGTTGGTCTTCTCTCATCTTCTCTGCAATTGGTGCCACACCAAAATGCTGTTGAAGGGTGTCATTTGTGATGTGGTCAAGAAGGGAGATGCCCGATATCCAACAGAGCCTTCGCATTTCTATAGCATGGAGAGAGCTTTCGGTCCCTGTTATTGCTGCCCACCATTCAGTGCCTTCCCGTGCAATAGGATGCTTACCTTGTAAATCTTAGATTTAAGATGGGTTGGCATTTATCTGTCGCATGATACACTGGTTGAGTTCTCACGAATGCATCCAGGCTGCGTTCACCCTTGCTGGCACCTTGCCGTTGATGTAGCCATTGCCTTGGAGGTGGGATCCCAGATACTGAAAAATGTCCACCTTCTTTGGGTTTTCTTCGTTGATTTGAAGTGTTCCAGGGGTGGTGAGAGTCTCTAAGTACTCAGTTTTCTTGATGGTGGACTCCGAAATGGTTGGCATGGACTGTATGAAAGACTGAACCAGGGACACCTGCTGGGAAGAAACAATTTGCCTCATTAGCAACATGATGATCAGGAGTTCAGGCAGGTGAAATGCATACACAACCTGTAACCCCAATTGATACCAACATTTCTGTTGTTAATTAAGTGAATTTTGCTCCATCTTAGGACCTTTTGGGCCACAGTTGTTAAGTGAATCACTGCGGTTGTTAAGTTAGGAATACAGTTGTTAAGTGAATCTTCCCCATTCACTTTGCTTGGTCAGAAGGTTGCAAAAAATGTGGCATCTGAATCATAAATATGAACCAGATGCTAACCGTCCAAATGTTGTTCAAATGACCATGGGGATGTTGCAACGGTTATGTCACAAGTCACTTTTTTCAGTTCCGTTCTAACTTGAACAGTCACTAAATGAACTGTTGTTAAATCTAGGACTACCTATACATTCTAGAGGGATCTAATCTCCCATTATGAGATGAGGTAAGGCCAAATTGCACAATGGACGCAGGGGTGAGATAAATTGCTGTTGTTCAGTCATGTCCGACTCTTCTCGACCCCATGGATCACAGCAGGACCCCACTACCCATCCTCCACTGCCTCCTGAAGTCTGGCCAAAGCCAAGTCCACTGCATCTATGACACTTTCTAACCATCTCATCTTCTGCTGTCACCTCCTTTTGCCCTCCATCTTTCCCAATCTCAGGGTCTTTTCCAAGGAGTTCCACTCTTCTCCTTAGGTGGCCAAAGTATTTGAGCTTCAGTTTCAGAATCTGTCCTTGCAAAGGGCAGTCGGGGTTGATTTTCCTTGAGGATCGACTGGTCTGACCTCCTTGAAGTCCAAGGGACTCTAGAGTCAATTCATTACCCAGAGCTGATTTAATGATGTGGTGAAATCATGTCCATCATGAGCTTCCTACCTACCCTCCCACAGATCCTTACTCCGGACTCCCTCACCTGTTAAGCAGTCCAGAGATGTTGGGAAGGTCTTGATATTCTGGGGATGTCTTGGGGTTCCCAACTGGGATGCTGACGGACTCTTTTCCCTGGATAACTTGAAACTAGGAAGGGCTACAACCCGTAATTAACTTGCTTGTCCCATCCTGTCCCTTTTTCAGCTCCTTTTTTTTAATGTTAAGATTTTTAGTTCTGTTTTGAAGGACAGCAATTTTGGGACTGCGCATATCATTCTGTGGAATGCACCAAGAATTTCTACAAAGATATAGCTGCAATTTTGTTTTCCTTGTAATTCCTAACATGCAAGTTGTTCCCCAGAGTGTTTTATAACAGACCAATGTTTCCCTTCAATTATCTTCACTGATACAACTGTAATATAGGCCTGTACCACACACCTCGAGTTGGACAAGCATATTTAATTCTTCTCTAATCTCTTCTACTGCCAACAAAGCCAATGCAGTCCTAATGCTGCATCCACAGAGGGATAGCATTAAGATCACTAGAAGTGATAGTAATGCTTTATACTGCACCAGTGAGGTCATACTTGGAAGAAGACATCCAGCTCTGGTCACCATGATGCCAAAAGAAAAAAGAAAAAAAGAGTGTTGAGACCTTAGAAAGGGTGCAGAGAAGAGGAATATATTTTAAAAAATCCAACAAACTGATACATAAGAATGGTCGTACATTTAAAACAATAGTTTCCTCTTTCCTGGCTACCCTTTGAACACCTCTATCATTTGTGCTTCCTTCCAGGGACCACCGTGTTAAGATATGGCCATAGCCCCTCTGCTTTTCCTGGCAGCCCTAGCATTAATCCATCACCCCCTGTTGGTCAACGACGTCACAGATTTGACCACCCTGAATCGTCTCCAGGAGCATGAGAAACGGCTAACTACGGAAATGGGGCATCTCCAAGTGGAAATGGACCAGAAGAACTGGAACTGGGATCTCAAACAGAACCGGGAACAGTGGACCGCAGAGGACCTTGACACGGCAGATGGCACCTGGGATGGGTGGCCTTATGTAGGGCTGGTCATCATCATCCTGTTTGGATACTGCAGACGCACCGTTGCATGGGAGCCCAGCGACGAGTCCAGCACAGACGGCTCCAGCACCACCACCAACGGTGAAGACGACTTTGAAGACACCGATCCAGAACCGGAAGATTACGAATCCAAGCAGAAATTGTTGGAGGCTTTCTACGAGCAGCATATCGAGACGGGCGATATATCCAGTTTGTGCGATTTTGTGGAGATGTTAGTCAACGACCTGCTGGAAGAGAGTCGGGGTCAAAACATGCTCTTGCTGGAGAACTGCATCGGGGTGGGCAGTGCCTTTGAAGGGTGGTCCACGGAGGTCTCGAAAACGTTCTGTGTCCTTGTGCCTATACTGCCGCCCAAGGGCCACTCCTTCCACATTGAAATCAGTGACTCTGAGGGTTCTCCAGGCAAGCATGGCCACATCTTGGTAGAGGCAGAGTGCCTGTGTAAGAGAGAGAGGCTGCTGGGGGATGTGATGTGCTCCCTCCATCATCCGGAACGAGAACTGAGCAAAGAGGACCAGAGCAAATCCCTGATGCATGTCCTTTGCACCAGTTCCCACTTGGATGTGGAGAAAACCACCCAGTGGTTCCACGCTCTGGTAAGCAAGGCATGGGACGCTCTTGGCCAGAAGTACAACTTAACTCTCACCATCCAGAATTCCAACCAAAGCTGCCAGCTGAAAGTAGAACTTCAATCCAGGAAGAAGATCTTTATCGATATCTTACTCGGAGTGCAGCAAGGAGACTCTCTCATCTTCCTGACCCCCGGAGATGACCCAATGGAAAATCTGAACGGTATAGTTTGGCGTCGAAGTTTTGCTGTTCAGGAGCTGCTCTTCTTCAAGTGGGTGAGCCAGCGAGCTCCCAAGGACAGCTGCCACCTGAAATGTCTTCAGATCCTGATCTTTTTCAGAGAGTCCAGTGGGATCCCGGACAAGAAGAACCTGCTGCTCACAAACTACCATTACAAGACTTGCTTGATGCACCTCTTGCTTCTGGGGCCTCTGTCCTCCTGGGAGCCGGAGCAAATCGCACAACGGCTTCAAGACCTCCTCTTGTACATGAACACCGCCTTGGAAGAAAAATATCTCGAACACTTCCTCATCGGGAACATCGCTTTGCCTATTCAAATCCCTCTGCCCAAGAGCCTCCGGAGCGCTGCCCCGGTCAACCTTTTTGAGCACTTGGTCCTAAGCCCGATCCTTCACAATGAGGCAATGAATGAGTTTGTGCCCGTGGTAGAGCAAGTGAGGACTCTCTGGTTAGCACCTGAAGAATAGCAACCCTCCACTCTGTTTTGAAAGGGCAGTTTCCTTTGGCTCATTCCTGAGCCCACCTATCCTTAACGGAGCCGAAAAGGTGGGGAGCCGCAGTCTCCAGCGTGTGAAACAGAGCTGGTGGGCGAGATGTATCACATCATCGATGGTCCTGGGATGGTATTTGGGTCGGCTTCAAAATGAGCTGGGCAACAGCCAAGAGCGCTTCAAAGAGCCCCTTCAAGTAGGATCAGCTTCCTAGAGCCAGCTATTCTTCAATATTTTTCTACATTTCAATTCCAAAATTGCTCTATTAGACTTGAAATAAAGGTTCCAGCAAACTCTGTTCTTAAGTTTCTTATACCATCCTTTCTGGCAGAGAAGGGATTCAGACGGTTCTGACCGGTTCCACAGAACCGGTAGAGGAAATTTTCAGTAGTTCGGAGAACCAGCCAATCCCATCTCTTCTCTGCCTCCTGAATTCCAGCTGATTGGCTGGGTCTTCTTTGAGTGCCTTGCACAGAACGGAGCTGGAAAGCAGGTTAGTGGGTGGGGAGGGAATGGGGGATTTTGTAGTATCTTTCCCCTGCCACGCCCACCAAGCCACACCCACAGAACTGGTAGTAAAAAAAAATTGAATCCCACCACTGCTTTCTGGGTTTATAAAATTAAAGTCTCCTGCCAGTTTTCTGAGTTTTCAACTTTTCCAAGCCCAAGTGGAGAATGTTCTGTGTCTGAGATGTGAAGGCGGAGATGCTGGAGTTGGGAACTTGTTGGTTCCTAGTTTCTACAGATAGTCCTTGACTTACAACCACAACAGCCCAATATTTCTGTCGCTAAGCAAGAGCCATTAACTGAATTTTGCTCCATTTTACAACCCCCTTTTTTTTGCCATAACACTTAAGTGAATCACCATAGTTGTTACATTAGCAACATAGTTGTTAAGCAATTCTGGTTTCCATGTTGACTTTGCTTGTTAGTTAGTTAACTTTATTGTTCTTGCACCTCGTACAATGAAATCAAACACCATCTTCAGTGCACATGACCATGAAAATAAACACAAACCACACATCCTTCGCCCTCCACACATTGAAGTTTGCCAGAAGCTCACAAAAGGAGAACACATGGTCCTGACGCACTCCAACCTTCATAAATAAGAGTCAGTTGCCAAAAGGCCAAATTTTGATCACGTGACCATGTGGATGCTGCAAACGGTCGTAAGTGTGAAAAACAATCATACGCCAATTTTGTCAGTGCCACTTTGAATAGTTACTAAACAAACTGCTTCTCCTTTAGGGAAATATTTCTGCCTTTTTAAATATTTCACAAAATACTTCATTCTTCTAGGAGGGGCGGGTGCTAACCTTCTACACTAGGTCTCCAAGTTACTCTGCACTCTATTCTATTCGTCAAAAGGCACTGACTGCACTTCCTCAGAGTTATATATTATTTGGCAACTCAAAAATATTTATCTTGTCTTTTAGAGTTGCCAGCAGGAGGGTAGTGGGGACGTAGTGCATACCTTAGATAATTGCTAGGTGGCCAAAGCTTCTGGCACACAAGATTATTACTGGAGAGCATGATTGATGACTCTTGGCTATGGATGTGTCCCATTGGAGAATATACATCTGGGGGTGGGGGAAGACCAGGGTCAAAGGTGAAATGAATGATGTGCCTTAGAGTCAGCTAGCTATCAGGGCTCCGACAATCCACCCCCATTCAAATCATGAGTCTCAAGCCACATCTCTCAGTTTAAAAAAAATCATTTATTAGGAGTGAACATGTCGGCATTACCTGGGTGCAGCCTACTCTCAGACACATCATTCATTTCACCTTTGACCCTGGTCTTCCCCCACCCCCAGATGTATATTCTCCAATGGGACACATCCATAGCTAAGTTATCATCATGCTCTCCAGTAATAATCTTGCATGCCAGAAGCTTCGGTTGCCTAGCAATTATCTAAGGTATGCATTACTCCCCCCATTCCCTTTCTGCTGACAATTCTAAAAGACACGAGAAATATTTTTGAGTTGACATTAATGGTTGTCAGAATTCTCTTTTCTTGAAAAGAATGGTTGTAACTTTGCGTTGTTTGAAAACCATCCTGCTACCGATATAGCTGAGAATCCTATTTATATCCAGCTTCTGAAGCATAACTTCAGTACTGCAAGCTACTCCTGCAGCCGGCTGCCTACAATTCGGCAGTTCGAATCTCACCAGGCTGAAGATTGACTGAGTTGCCCAACCTTCCAAGGTGGGTAAAATGAGGACCCAGATTGTTGGGGACAAGAGGCTGACTCTGTAAACTGCTTAGAGAAGGCCGGAAAGCACTATAAAGCAGTATATAATTCTAAGTGCTATTGCTCTTCCTTCCTCCCTCCCTTCCTCCATCCTTTTTCCTTCTTTCCCCCCTCCCTCTTTTCCTCCCTCCCTCCCTCCCTTCTTCCTTCCTTTCCTCCCTTCGTTCCTTCTTCCCTCCCTCCCTCATCCTTCTGTCCTTCCAAGGTGGGTAAAATGAGGACCCAGATTGTTGGGGACAAGAGGCTGACTCTGTAAACTGCTTAGAGAAGGCCGGAAAGCACTATAAAGCAGTATATAATTCTAAGTGCTATTGCTCTTCCTTCCTCCCTCCCTTCCTCCATCCTTTTTCCTTCTTTCCCCCCTCCCTCTTTTCCTCCCTCCCTCCCTCCCTTCTTCCTTCCTTTCCTCCCTTCGTTCCTTCTTCCCTCCCTCCCTCATCCTTCTGTCCTTCCAAGATGGGTAAAATGAGGACCCAGATTGTTGAGGGCAAGAGGCTGACTCTGTAAACCGCTTAGAGAGGGCTGGAAAGCACTATAAAGCGGTCTATAAGTCTCAGTGCTATTGCTATAACAAGCCAGATTACAAAGAAAAAAACAAATGAAAAATGAAAAATGATCCTTTTTCTCTCCCTACAAAAACCAGGCAGTTTTTCCTACAAAGATTTCAACTTTTTATTAAAAAAAACTTCTGATTATGCAAGCTACAGACTTCTCCTTGCAACTAAAGCATAGTCACACTCCTTCTCAAATACAAGTGGTCCTTGACTTATGATCCCCAATTGAGCCCCCAATTCCCGCTGTTAAGTGAGACCTTTGTTAAGCGTGTTTTGCCCCATTTTACGACCTTTCTTGCCACTCTTGTTAAGTGAATCGCTTAATAAGTGATGTTTGTGACCCAGTTGTTAAGGGAATCCGTCTTTCCAGTCAACTTTGCTTGTCAGAAGGTCGCAACAGAGGATCCGGCGATGGTCTTCAATAGGGGATGGGTGGAAGGGTTGGACTAGATGACCTCCAAGGCCCCTTCCAACTCATCTGTTAACGAACCAGTTGCCAAACACCTGAATTGTGTTCGCGTGACTCTAAGGATGCTGCAAAGGTCGTAACCATGAAAAACAGTCACGAGTCACTTTTTTCAGTGCCGTTGTCACTTTGACCGGTCACTAAATGAACCACCGTTAAGTTGAGCATTATGAGAGGATTCTCTTTACTTTTTTCTAGCTCTATGCACCCAGCATCGTCTATATGCCCCGTTAACTCCGCCCACCCCATGAGGCGCCTCTCCAAATCTGCTCCAGGCGTGATGTCATGCATCCGCCGCGCCTGCGCAGTGCGGCCGCGGGGCGATTCAAACTGGCGCCGTCTCCAGAGCGGGAACTCATGGTTGACGACACCGGGCAGAGCTTCTTCACCTGAAGACGACGAGCGGCCGCAACTCGTCCCCCGAGCTCCGGTGAGCGAAGCGCTTTGCGGGCTAAAAAAAAAACCGGGAATGAAGCAATTAAAAACTCCTGCCTGAGGTAAATTCGGCGACTTTCAGCGGGAAAATGGGAAACGCGCGGGCAAACAACAAAAAAAAAAAAAAACGGGGCGGGAGAAACGTTGCTTAGGGAACTGCGCGCTGATTGGTTCTATGTGAGTTGGGGCGGGAGTCTGAACTGTTTGCTGATTCGACGGTTCAATCGGCGCGGCCGACTAAAACCCGCCCTCTGATTGGCTTAAAAGAGCCCAGTTGGGTGATTGAGGCGGCTGGTTGGCGGGCGGATAGCAGCGGCGTGTTTTAAAGGAGAGGAAGGGCTTTGCTTAAGTTCCGCTGTTTTCGATCCGTGTTAACTTTGGGTGAACGTCGGGATCACTCTTTGACCTCTGACCTGTCACAACCCGAGAGCTTGCAGTTGTCCCCAAATGCATGTTCACAGTAAAGCGAACGTGACCTTTTCCCCGTCCGTCCACGAGTGGGAACTATGACTCCCAGAATGCTTTCGGGATGACTTCCGCGAATTGGCATTTCCCACCTGTCTGGTTGAGCATCTCCAGCATCCTATCCAACATTGACAGAAGTGAGGATTGCTGATGCTGTGGTCCGCCGGCAGCCTGGAAAGACGGCAGCACGGTTGGACAGTGGGGAGGAACAAAGGCCAGTCCGGGAATCTGTGGGGGACTCTGATGAGGTTCCTGTGTCTGATTCATAGATGGGGCCAGAGCCTATGTGCTGACTCCGGAGCCTCCAGAATCTGACAGCAGTGAGACAGAGGAACAAGGGGAGCCTGTTACTAGTGTGCTCATGCGCAGAGCTGCCAGAAGGCAAGAATACTTAAGACAAAAGGGACGACTCGGGAGTAAGGCTTGGAGATGATTGGCCCCTCCCATAAGAGACAGAGGAGGAGCAAAGGGATGGGAACCTTTGCAGGAAGCAACTTTGTTCGTTCTGATCGATTTGAAATCTGAAGCTCTGTGTTGAATTTGTGTTCCGTTTGGTCTTGTGCAACTAATTGGCAATTTCAAGGAAGGTAAAGGTGAGTGCTTCTCAGACTTATCCTGAAGGACTTTGGCAGACTTCCATGGGACTATTTACAAACTGTTTGAGACTCATTACAGGCTGTGAATGACTATAATTCACAGCCGTTGAAATAAAACAAAAAGTTTTTGGGACTAACGTGTTTGTTAATGTCTCAGGAACCCTTGGTCAGAACAGCTGAACATTTCCCCCAGGGCCTACATATTTCCAGTCTCTAATTGTAAATAGTCTGGATTCCGGGCCTATCAGCTAGAATCTCAGTCTGATTATGTCTCTTTTTTCCCCCTCTAGGGATCATGAGCTTTTCAACGCCACAGTCTGCCGGCTCCAAAGGCAATGCCTCTTCTGGCAATGTGTTTGTGTCCCCTGGCACCAGACGGCAGCCACTCAGTGGCTCTGGCACCCCAGTGCTGCAGAGTTGCCCGCAGAACGACGATGAACAGGAGAGGAAACAGCGAAGGCGCTCCAGAGTGTTCGACCTACAGTTTAGCGCTGAATCGCCTCTCTCCATACAGTCTCCCGTTAGCAAGTAAGAGCAATGTCCACACACATGTGCTCCACTCCCCAAAAAGCATGACTGTGTCAATGCACTGGTATAGGCAGTGAATAGAATTAGAATAGAACAGAATGCAGAATATGAGAAAATAGAATTAAGAATAGAATAGAATTAAAATAATAGAATGCAGAATATTAGAATAGAATAGAATAGAATAGAATAGAATAGAATAGAATAGAAAAATTTAGGAATAGAATAGAATAGAATTGAATTCTTTATTGGCCAAGTGTGATTTCTTTATTGGCACACAAGGAATTTGTCTTGGTGTAGATGCTCTCAGTGTACATAAAAGAAGATACATTCGTCAATCATAAGGTACACAAACTTAATAATAGTCATAGAGTACAAATAAGCAATCAAGTCATACTAGGAAACAGCAAATAAAAACCATTAGGATACAAGCAACAAGGTTACAGTCATAAGTGGGAGGAGATGGGTGAAAGAAAGGGTGGGACGATTAATAGCAATAGCATATACAATGGAGGCTAGGATACACCTTGAAGGTTTTAAGGAGGTGGGGATTTAAGCATGATTAGTTTACAGAAATGGGCCAAGTTCAGTGGAATGTCATGGGTAGGTAGGTAGAGGATAGAGATTGATGATAGATGGATAGATAGATCTAGATTGATGATAGAAGGATGAATATAAGATGGATGGAAATAGGTATAAGATAGATAGACAGATGATAGATGACAGAGAGACAGACAGCCTTATTCATGTCCATATGTCTGCATTTGTCTTGTAGGCAAGCAGAGACATCGCTGCCACCAATCCCACAATTGTCCAATGCTCAGATTGCAGATCATTATTCCACATGCATCAAACTTTCAACAGAAAATGTGAGTTAAACTTCGGCTCGCTCCTCGCAACTGTACAAAAGAATTGTTCAAACTTGCTAGCATTAGGATCATGAAAGTTCACAAAATTTTTGACATTTCACTTGACTGTGGGAACTGTGAGGTTTTTTTTAAATTGATATATGTATGATATCCACTTTTGTGTTGTAGAATTCAAGGCTGTTCACATAACACTCCCTCTTATTATTTCTCCCCCTCCAGAGCAACATCACTGTGGAGTGAGTAGTCCTAAGACATTGGCCCATTGGGAAAGCTAATAGGCCTAGCAGGATCTTCAGAGTCACAGGCCTGCCGTCTCAAATATCCAGCTAGAGTCCCTACCCTCCCTCTTTTTAAGGGAGGGCTTGTGACATGCACACTTGTTAGTATTGTTGTGGTTCACTTATAGTCCTTACCTATTAGTGGCATTTAATATAAAGTGGTGCTACTCAATTTTAGGCAAGAAATCCAAAATCTTAAAGATTGTGGGCTTGCTATTTCAGAGATGAGACTGCTGAAATGTTTTCAACTTGGTGATGCACACAGTTGAAGTCATTGCTTAAACATGTTGCTCACCAACTGTTTTGTTTTGTTTAACTCTTTCTTTCCAGAAAATCACCACGAAGAATGTATTTGGCTTACACCTCATTGACTATATGACTGAAATACTCAAGCAGAAAGATTCCGAACTCACCAACTTCAAGGTCAGGTTTCTTCCTAATTCGACTTCCTTAAATACATGTAGAATATGAACAGCAAATGTGGAGTTATCTTTCGTATTGCGTGTTGGATTGAAAGACTGTGATGATTGGGTGATGAGCACAAAACTACCTTTTCCTTTTGGTTACATTTCTCTCGGAAGAACCTGCCCCTTCTGATACCTGGCCAGCATTCTAGAGATTTATGGAACAAGTCTATCTGAAAGACTGCTGGATATAAAGATCAGCCATTCCCACTCCCCCATCCCTCACAAACAGGTGGATCTGTCCACTTTCTCTTTGCTCCTGAGACCCCCTTGTTCCATGTCCAAAGAAAGGCTTGCTTTAAAAGTAATTGTTGCTGAGGTATGAAAACAGTGACAAATATTCCTGGCCCTATTTCTAAATTAAGCTGATCTTCCATGTTGGTTTTGAAAGGCCTTGTTTCAGGTGAACAGTATAGGAGAAAAAGATATAGGAGAAAGTATAGGAGGAAAAAAAAGGGAAAGAATAAAAGTTCTGTTGGGTGTTAGTCAAAGAAATAAACTCTATCCCCATTTAAACTATACCCCTCATTTATTTATATTTGCATCAACAGGTAGCAGCTGGCACTCTAGATGCCAGTGCAAAGATCTACGCAGTGAGAGTGGATGCTGTCCATGCAGATGTTTATCGCGTCCTTGGAGGGCTGGGCAGAGATGCTGCACCTGCAGAGACTGAGAATAACCAGGATACAGGTAGTCTTTTCACTGCTATTAACTGAATTTGGAATAGTTTAGTTCTTAGAAGCCTCTCCCCTCTCCCTAAGATTCTTCTCTCCTGTCGTAGGATTTTTAAAACGATTATTTCCTATGCTCATTTGAACATTGGAACAAAAAAACATGGAGCATTGCTGCAGGTCACTTTCACGTTATCGAGCAAATTGGACCATCTATCTTTAGCAACAAGTATGATTCAGGACTTAAATAGGAAAGATCCCATTGGGAACCTAGGACCACTCAGCTCCAGACTGAGAGAGACAGAAAGCAAAAGGGGTGGGATGTGTCATGAATATAAAGGACCCAAGATTTTTGAATTGTTTTTATTGCTTTAAGGAGGATTTACTTTTTGTTTCTTTTAACTATCTTAAGTCAGGTCCTAAGAATGGCACAACAATGTCCATTCCCATTTCAAATGAGAAGAAATGGTGCCACCCATTTTTGATTAGGGTTTTGGCTATTTGCAACCCTGGAGCTATAAGTTGTTGGCTTCAGATATAAGAGAGAGGGTTTAATAAGTATTATCTCTGCAGCAGGAAAGTAAAAGTAATAGAAAAGTTGAGCCTCTTGCAAATAATAACACATTTGAGATCCAGAAACAACTCAACATACGCATATTGGAGGAGGATCCTTTCATCATTGTTAACAGGCACAATGTATAATTTTCAGGGTAGTGTTGTATTATGGCACCCAAACCAGAATTTGAATAATGAGATTTGCTTGAAAGCAATTTTTTTTCCTAACGAGTGAATTTTTAAAAAAAAAAACAATAGTTGGGGTGTTGTATTTTCTCACTAAATCGCTTTTGACAATATTTTCAGCAAGCTTTTGTTAAAAATGCTGCAGAAAATTCCACTCCTGGACTGTCCTTTTCTAGGTGGTGAAAAAGAAGATTTGGACAATTCTAAGAAGCGCTCGATTAAGAGGAAGCATCTGTACAAAACCATTGAACAAAATTTGAATAACATCAATGTCTCTGAGACAGAGCGCAAATGTGAGGTGAGGCCTCTATGAAAGTGACTCTTCTCATAATTGCCATACAGGGACAGTTTCTACAAGGTTGGTTGTAGAAACAGAAGATTGTGAAGTTGAAGAGGCTCTTCTGTGGCCATCCTGTTAGACCATTGAAGAAGCAGCCTGTGTCCCTCCCACCCATGTTTTCGCTTCATTTTATGATTTTTCCTGTTGTAAAAAAGATATGGTTCTGCTTCTTTAAAATCTGATGGGCTCTGTGCTTTATACAGAGAACAGTGTTTTCCCATTTCTGGGCAGGGTAAGCAATAACTTAAGCCCTCCCTTAATATCATTAAAAGTAAATTCAGGAGAGCTGTGTAGCCTTTATGCAGTCTGCCCTCCCTCCTGATCTCACAGGACTCCTCAGCCCTGTCACTGCTACCCATGCATGACGTGGACATCCCCAAGGGAAATGCAGCCTCCACCATGAACTTGGACTTTTATAGTCTCCAGGGCTTCTCTCAGAAATTCCTCCATGCAGTTCACATTCCACCTTGGGAGTAGACTCTCATAATACAACTAATCTGACCCTAAATAAAATAATGAAATCCCTCTTTTTAAAAGGGACAGCAATTTTTAACTGATTGTACTGGGAGTAAAGGATACATTTTGAATATTTTGTTTTTCTTGAGAGAGAGAAAAAAAGTTTCCTGTTGAGTGATAATCAGTCAGTGATTCGCTATCAGTTATATACAATGGTTCCTGTTTTCCAAAAGGCATACATATTTATACTTTTAAAACTATGTGTCATGTCTCATTTTATGACTTGATGCAAGAACACTTGCAAACAGAACCCGGTGCTATGTTGTGGCAATAGAGTGGAGAAGAGAGTTAAGAGGACAATCTGGATTGATTTGTTGATATTGAGCTAATTGTACACATCTACGCAATGAATGGTCAGGAGTATGTAGTTCAGCCAGTTTTTCAACATGGCAATTGACATATGTATATATATGTCATTTATTTCACACCCATCTCATATCAAAATGACTCTGGGTGGCTTACAGCCTTAAAACATTAAAACCCAACAGATAAATATTTCTAGAGGTTAAAACACATGAAGAATAGTTGCAGGAACTGGGTGTGTCTAGTCTAATGAAAAGAGGGACTAGGGGAGACATGATAGCAGTCTTCCAATATCTCAGGGGCTGCCCCAAAGAAGAGGGAGTCAAGCTATTCTACAAAGCCCCTGAAGCAACTAACCAAGGAGAGAAGCAACTAAGGAGAAATTTCCTGATAGAACAATTAATCAGTGGGACACCTTGCCTCCAGAAGTTGTGAATGCTTCAACACTGGAAGTTTTTAAGAAGAGATCGGACAAGCATTTCACTGAAATGGTTTAGGGCAGGGGTCTCCAACCTTGGCTCCTGGAAGCCTGGCGGACTTCAACTCCCAGAGTTCCACAGCCAGCAAAGCTGGCTGTGGAATTCTGGGAGTTGAAGTCCACCAGGCTTCCAGGGGCCAAGGTTGGAGACCCCTGGTTTAGGGTTTCCTGCCTAAGCAGGGGGTTGGACTAGAAGACCTCCAAGGTCCCTTCCAACCCTTCTATCCTATTCTATTACAACTATAAAAAGGAAATCACAATCAAAATAAACATAGTGAGGAGATGGAGAGGGAGGGAACAGGATGCATGGAGTGGGGAGGTGGGACTGCCTCTTAATTCAGCCACCACCTCCAATGTTTCCCTGGTTTTATCTTCAGAGTGATCCCATGTTCCAGAAGACGGCCTCATCCTTCGATGAATGCAGTACAGCTGGAGTGTTCCTCACCACGCTCCACACGCACAGCTACCTCAGCGAAGTCCTGTTCGATTCCATGGTGGTTCCTCTGCCATCTTCTAGGACTTCTGAGATACCAAGTTCTTCTCCTGTGAAAGTGACTGACTTAAAATGTAGGTGTGACAAATAGGTCGCAAACTATTCTAACTTACAATAATACGGATTTTTGAATGTGTTAATATTGATGTGGATTGGTCTTCCACCATTCTTTGACCTAAATGTACTTTTGGAAATTACTGTTGTTCACCCTTCTTTTTCCTCCCCTTTCTGCCATTCCAAATTGGAATTAATGTTCCGTTTAGTGAACAATCGAAGTTATAATGGCATTGAAAAAGAGGAGACTGATCCAGACCTCGGTGGAACAAACGGTGGGAGAGAGTATTCCATTTAAGCTGGAATTTTTTCTCCTAGGAATAATCCCAGAAGGATATAGGAAGGATTTAATGTATCTAATAGTACATGTGTTGATGGTGGCTAGAATAATATATACGCAATACTGGAAGAAGGAAAGCACACCGCCAGAAACAGAGATAATATGGAAGATTATGTGCAGAATCAGACAGGTTAACCTGGAATTAAAAAAAAAACAAGGGGGAATCTGAGTACTATGAAACGTGGAATAAATTCTATCAGTGGTTACATAGAAGAAGGCAAGGGCGGAACATAAGTAGTTATGATGATTAGAATAATTAGTAAACAATGCATCAAACAGGATTGTAAATGGAAACGTAAAATTTATATGTGTGTGTGTGTGTATATATTAAGAAAACATACACACATACATACATATATATGCATACATACATACACAATTGTATTGCCAGAACAGTTGCACCGTGTTGCATGTATAAAGAATTCAACACGGTGCAACCGTTCTGGCATTACAATATATATATTACAAACTATTCTAAAAATACAAGTTCCAGGTATACTTGTAAAAGAAGAAATAGACATCCTGCGATCTCCGGAACTTAAAATTACATTTAATGTACTTACTGAGCTTTCAGCAGCGCCTCCCATCTGCAATTAGTTCTGCTGTTTTTATCTCCGTCATGTTGGTCAAAGGAGGCTTACCTCTTGTTATTGCTTCCTCCTGTGCCCAGCCTGGAAGATAAACTGGCATGTGAACATCACCTCCTAAAGATAAAAATTGTGTTTATCTTTAGGAGGTGATGTTAACATGCCAGTTATTGTATTTTTTTGTTTTGCTTGTGACCTTGTAGTTGGCCCAGCTGGTTCTTCTTTATTCCTGTCTGCTATAATTTGAGGCAGCTCTGCCAAGTTCCTCTGTATTTGGACAAGCCTGGCTATGCCTTCATAGGGTGAGTCCACATGCCCTACAAAGAAGCCGGGCCAACTGCATATTATATTTTTTTATGATGCCTGCAGTGTCCTGGGGGCATGTGATCCCTTTTGGCAAACTTCTGACAAGCCAAGTGAATTGGGGGGAGGTTGAAGAGCTTGCTGCCATAAGAGATTTGAATAGCTTTGAATCTTGGATTTCTTGCTGAATTGCCCTGTGGTGTTTTTTTTTTTTTTTTTTTTGGCCATCCTATCTAGCCATCCTTCTACGTTGCGTTGAAAACTCCGCCATTTGCCCTTCCTTGTCTGGCTTTCTGTTTACTCAGTGGGACAGCGAAACCCATAACGAGGTACACAAATTTGGTTGCTGTGTTGTGTCAAAAGAAGTTGTCATAATGATCTTATACTGGAATTCAACATTCCTTTAATTTACATTTACAAGGAGATGCCACCATCTCATGGGCTACCAGGTTTTCTTACCGAATCTTTTGAGAGGTTTTCTCAAGTTCTATTATGAAATGTTTAACTTAAGACAGATTGAACCTTGGCAGCGAATTTTTTTTGACTAACATAAGTTCATTGGGCTTTTTTCAGCTTTATCATTACTTATCTAAAAGTTAGACTTGGAAAAAGTTCAGAGAAGAGCAACTAAGACGGTTAAGGGCCTGGAGGCTAAACTCTGCAGAACGGCTGCAGGATTTAGGTTTGGCTAGTCTAAAGAAAAGAATTAGGGGTGACACGATAGCAATATTCCAGTGTTTGAGGGGCTACCCCAAAGAAGAGGGGGGTCAAATTATTCTCCAAAGCACCAGAGGGCAGGACAAGAAACAGTGGATGGGAAACTAATCAAAGAGAGAAGCAACCTGGAATTAAGAGAAACTTTCTAACTATGGACAATTAACAGCTTGCCTTCAGAAATGGTGGGCACTCCATTACTAGATGTTTTTAAGAAGATCTAGACAGTCACTTATCTGAAATAGTATAGGTTCTCCTGCTTGAGCAGGGGGCTAGACTAGAAGACCTCCAAGGTCCCTTCCAGATCATTCATTCATTCTATTCTTATTCCAGAACTGTTTAGAGCCTAGCGTTGTACAGTTAGCTTTTGATTGTCATCTTAACTGTCCTTTTGGGAGGGGGGAAGACTTCGCCTTAAAATGTTGTTTTGTGTTCAGTCAGTCTCCGCTCTACTGGATAAATTCAAGAAGAGCGACCAGGCATTCGATATCAACGTGGAGCTGGATAGCGAGCCTCTCGAGGATAGAATGGAAGACGATTTTGACGCCGACGTTCTAGACAAGACGATGGCAAGAGATCTTGGCGAGTTCTCTGAAAAGCTGGAGGCCTGCCAAATGGCACCGGAATGCTCGAGGTCTATGTCTTTCTTGGAATATTTGGGGAATGGGGTGGGGCTCTTGAGAAGTTTTAATAATGAGAATTTCATTATTGTCTTCTCTGAAGAATGATCGGGAACAACATTCCTAAAAACATGCATGTTATTCAGGTGGTCTTTGACTTATGACGGTAACAGCCCAGAATTTCTTTTTTTTTTTTTTTAATTAAGTTTTTTATTTTGTATTTACAACAAATCCATCTTTCATTTAAATAGTGTATCGACTGGGTACATATATCTTGTGCTAGCAATTATAATTAACATACTTTCCATGCCGAAATATCAGTAATCACATTTTCTTTATAAACCATTGTCACTTGCATATTTTATCCGTATAACAATCTTAACTTATTTCTCTATGTATTCATCTGCTCAATTTTAACTTATCTCTTTGTTTTCCAACTGTTTGATAAAATAGATCCCATACAGCCCAAAATTTCTGTGGCTGAGCAAGATGGTTGTAAAGTGAGTTTTGCCCTATTTTTACGACCCTTCTTGCCTTGGCTTGTTAAGTGAATCGCCACAATTGTTAAGTTAATAACGTGGCTGTTGCAAGTGACTCTGGCCTCCCTATTGACTCTGCTTGTCAGAAAGTCACCAAAGGGGACATTGCAACTACTTAAATACATGCCAGTTGCCAAGCATCTGAGTTTTGATCACGTGCCCTTGGGGATGCTGGACTGCTTGTAGGTATGAAAGACAGTCATAAAGTCACTTTTTTCGGTGCCGTTGTAACTTCGAACGGCCGCTAAGCAAACCGTTGTGAGTCTGTTCTGACTAAGGCTTCCAAGACCGTAATTACGCATGCACTTATTTTAAAAACAAGTCTTATTTTATTGCAATGCTGGGAATTATTTTCATTCCCAGCCAGTAATGGCTGTTGCAAGTGACTCTGGCCTCCCTATTGACTCTGCTTGTCAGAAAGTCACCAAAGGGGACATTGCAACTACTTAAATACATGCCAGTTGCCAAGCATCTGAGTTTTGATCACGTGCCCTTGGGGATGCTGGACTGCTTGTAGGTATGAAAGACAGTCATAAAGTCACTTTTTTCGGTGCCGTTGTAACTTCGAACGGCCGCTAAGCAAACCGTTGTGAGTCTGTTCTGACTAAGGCTTCCAAGACCGTAATTACGCATGCACTTATTTTAAAAACAAGTCTTATTTTATTGCAATGCTGGGAATTATTTTCATTCCCAGCCAGTAATGAATCTCAAACAGTCCCTTGAGATAAGCACCCACCTTTCTTCCCTGTGAAGTGCTGCCAATAACAGAAATTAAATGAACTAAAAAAGAAACCAACTGAAGTAAAGACAAAGAGCTTCAAGGATTAATCTGAACCTTTTGAACTAGTTTGCTTCCTGCAAAGGTTTCATCACCTTTGCCTGTCCTTTATATCTAATGGGAGGGGCAATCACCTCCCAGACTTACTCCCGAGTCACCCCCTTCTGCTTTAGCTGCTCTCGCCTTCTGGCAGCTCTGCACACACGCATTGGGAACAGGCTCCCATGGGTCCTCTGCCTCGCTTCTCCAGACTCTGGAGCTCCGGAGGCAGCATCCCACTCCCAGATGGCCCTGGCCCCATCTCTGCATCGGATGCAGGATCCTTGTCCGAGTCCTCTCCAGATTCCCAGACTGGTCCTCGTTCTTCCCCACTGTCCAATTCTGCTGCCGTCTGCACCGGCTGCCGGTGAACCACAACAGAGTCCAGTGGGACTTACCTGCCTGGCAAACCTTGAAGAAGCAACAGCCCCTCTTCTAAAACTAGTGTCAAATCTCTTTCTTACAGAGAAATCCAGGTTTCCATAAGAGATGGGGATATCGGGTCCATGTGCCTACAGCTGTCCATGAACCCCAGCGAGTATTCTTACTTCAGCCCCCGGATCATGTCCATGTGGGCAGGCCCAGAACACTGGCGCTTTAAACCACGCCATAAAGGTACGTCAGACAGAGGTTGGGCAGGGATTGCCAAGAGCTCAGCAGTCAAAAGTTAATGGGTGGCATCTCATCCACTTACGAAGAGTCACAATCTTTTATCTGTTAGTGTTTCCCTTCCTCTGGGGGTGAGCCTGCTGACTTCTTTTACTGTTTTCTTCTTCTCCTGCTTCCTCAGCGTTACGTAGGAGTGCGCGTGGGTTTCCATATGCACATTCCCCTTTTCAGAACAATGCTCTCTGCCTGAAGTTTACAAAAGTATATCTGTAATACACAGCACCATATATTTAGAATTTTAGAATAGAATAGAGCTGGAAGGGACTTTGGAGATCTTCTAGTCCAGCAGGAGAAGCTATACAATCTCAGACAAGTGACTGTCCAGTGTCTTCTTAAAAACTTCCAATGATGAAGCACCAACAACTTCTGGTGGCCAGCTGTTCCACCGGTTAATTGTCCTCACTATTAGGAAGTGTCTCCTTAATTCCAGGTTGCTTCTCTCCTTGATTTGTTTCTATCCATTGTTTCTTGTCCTGCCCTCTGGTACTTTGGGGAATAATTTGACCCCCTCTTCTTTGTGGTAGCCCCTCAAACACTGGAATACTGCTGTCATGTCACCCCTAATCTTTCTTTTTTTCCTTTCTTTTTCTCTTTTCCTTTCCATATATGTTGATCTCTTACTCTGTAATAGAAATGGCATTATGGCATTTCTCATTTTGGCTTAATCGCACATAGATAAACGTGTAGCGATCGCATTTCCAATATTTATTGTATAATACTTCCACCATAATTGTTTATTTTCTCACATCACAACCAGGATTGGTAGGTCAGAGCAGAGCTGCAGGTCATGTTTAACTATTTTGAAAGTGCCATTTTGTGTTTGCCTTGGAGTTCACTTTTACAAAACAATGCCGTTCACACCTTTACAAGTAGCAACGTTGACAAAACAGAAGATTTCCTGACTTCTGTCATCTGCACAGGTGACGGCAACTCTGAGAGAGTCAGCAAAAGGAAAACCATGAAGAAAGTCTTTGAGGTCAATTTTGAGGAGGAGATTGACTTTGAATTTTACTTCCGCAAAACTCGGGTAGGTGGTTTTTCCTCCTCTCCCTCCTCCCCCCCCCCCCCCAGGCAGGACAAGAAGTAATGGGTGAAAAAAATCATTAAAGAGGGATCCAGCTCAGAACTAGAGAGAAATTTTCTGTCCGTGAAAATGATTAATCAGGGGAACATCTTGCCTTCAAAAGTTGTGGATATCCATCAGTGAAAGTTGTCAAGAAGAGGCTGGACAGCCATTTGTCTGGGATGGTGTAGGGCCTCCTGCTTGAAGAGATTCCTTCCGATTCTTATTCTCCAGGATGCTCCAATTGTTTTTTTCTTATCAGTTTTAAATAAGAAACTAAATAAGCCTTTTTGGAGTACAATTTACAAGAGATTACAAGAGCCTCAGGGGTGGTGTAATGGTTAAGAGTGCAGTCCTGCAGGCCATTTCTGCTGACTGACTGCAATTTGGCTGTTCAAATCCCACCAGGCTCAAGGTTGACTCAGCCTTCTGTCCTTCTGAAGTGGGAAAAATGAGGACCCAGATTGCTGGGGGCAAGAAGCTGACTCTGTAAACCGTTTAGAGTGGGCTGTAAAAGCAGTCTTAAGTGCTATTACTAATTTGCAAGCAACACAAATGCCTCCAGGGTCTTCACTACCTGAATTGCCAGAGATCAATACTTTTAAGGGTATACTGCCCGCCCTGTGGACAGACTCCTCCCACATCCTCTGTTTGTTGTCTCCCCCCTCCCTGCCCTCCGTGTTGAGATGGTTGGCTGGAAGGAAGGGAACGTTTCCTCTGTGCTGCATTCTAGCCACCTACTTGCCGATGTCCTGATTTCCTAGAGTGAGAAATCAATTGCTAGGAAGGAGGGATGCCAGCGCACCTCTCTCACTTCCTGGCAACCCTGCTCAGGGTCATGGCTTGCCTGTTAAATTGGCAACTCGGGGGAATTTCTCAGTGTTGCTGTCAGTGCTCCGAGCTATGCAGCATGCCCTCAGCTGGAGTTATGGCTTTGATTCCCAGTGAAAGAAAGAAAGGGGGGGGGGGGAAGGAAGGAAGGAAAGGAAAGGAAGGAAAGAAAGAAATTTTCATCATGCCTTCTGACTGCCAGTTGGTGTTTGAGGATGCTTTGTCAGTCTTCTGCCTTGTTGTAATTCTTACATTGTATGTTCTGGAAGGAAGGAAGGGAGGGAGGGAGGGAGGGAGGGAGGGAGGGAGGGAGGGAGGAAGGAAGGAAGGAAGGAAGGAAGGAAGGAAGGAAGGAAGGAAGGAAGGAAGGAAGGAAGGAAGGAAGTTAATTTTCATCATGCCTTCTGACTGCCAGTTGGTGTTTGTGGATGCTTTGTCAGTCTTCTGCCTTGTTGTAATTCTTACATTGTATGTTCTGGAAGGGAGGGAGGGAGGGAGGGAGGGAGGGAGGAAGGAAGGAAGGAAGGAAGTTAATTTTCATCATGCCTTCTGACTGCCAGTTGGTGTTTGTGGATGCTTTGTCAGTCTTCTGCCTTGTTGTAATTCTTACATTGTATGTTCTGGAAGGGAGGGAGGGAGGGAGGGAGGGAGGGAGGAAGGAAGGAAGGAAGGAAGGAAGGAAGTTAATTTTCATCATGCCTTCTGACTGCCAGTTGGTGTTTGTGGATGCTTTGTCAGTCTTCTGCCTTGTTGTAATTCTTACATTGTATGTTCTGGAAGGAAGGAAGGAAGGGAGGGAGGGAGGGAGGGAGGGAGGGAGGGAGGGAGGAAGGAAGGAAGGAAGGAAGGAAGGAAGGAAGGAAGGAAGGAAGGAAGGAAGTTAATTTTCATCATGCCTTCTGACTGCCAGTTGGTGTTTGTGGATGCTTTGTCAGTCTTCTGCCTTGTTGTAATTCTTACATTGTATGTTCTGGAAGGGAGGGAGGGAGGGAGGGAGGGAGGGAGGGAGGAAGGAAGGAAGGAAGGAAGGAAGGAAGGAAGGAAGGAAGTTAATTTTCATCATGCCTTCTGACTGCCAGTTGGTGTTTGTGGATGCTTTGTCAGTCTTCTGCCTTGTTGTAATTCTTACATTGTATGTTCTGGAAGGGAGGGAGGGAGGGAGGGAGGGAGGGAGGGAGGGAGGAAGGAAGGAAGGAAGGAAGGAAGGAAGGAAGGAAGGAAGGAAGGAAGAAAGAAAGGAAGAAAGAAGGAAGGAAGGAAGGAAGGAAGGAAGTTAATTTTCATCATGCCTTCTGACTGCCAGTTGGTGTTTGTGGATGCTTTGTCAGTCTTCTGCCTTGTTGTAATTCTTACATTGTATGTTCTGGAAGGGAGGGAGGGAGGGAGGGAGGGAGGGAGGGAGGGAGGAAGGAAGGAAGGAAGGAAGGAAGGAAGGAAGGAAGGAAGGAAGGAAGAAAGAAAGGAAGAAAGAAGGAAGGAAGGAAGGAAGGAAGGAAGTTAATTTTCATCATGCCTTCTGACTGCCAGTTGGTGTTTGTGGATGCTTTGTCAGTCTTCTGCCTTGTTGTAATTCTTACATTGTATGTTCTGGAAGGGAGAGAGGAAGGAAGGAAGGAAGGAAGGAAGGAAGGAAGGAAAGGAAGGAAGGAAGGAAGGAAGGAAAGGAAGGAAGGAAGGAAGGAAGGAAAGGAAGGAAGGAAGGAAGGAAGGAAGGAAGGAAGTTAATTTTCATCATGCCTTCTGACTGCCAGTTGGTGTTTGAGGATGCTTTCTGTCAGTCTTCTGCCTGGTTGTTGTAGTTTTTGCATTATGTGTTACAGATGACCCCTGTCTCTTTCTTGTGGGGTTGTTGGGTCTTCGGTTTGCTTAGGATGTTTTGAAGGGCTTCTGTTGGCTTGTGTGCTACACTGATTCCACTTTGGTGGGAAGGTAGCAGTGCTCTGTGACATCATGCTGGCCACAGGACCGCGGAAATGTCTTTGGACAGCGCTGGCTCACTGGCCTTGAAAGAGATGAGCACTGTGCCACTGCAGGGACTCCTTTACCGTTACCAAATCTAAATCAGTGCAAAGTGTGATTTAAGATAAAACCTGCCCAGCGTGTTCCTAGCAGAGGATGTTTCTGACATTTCTGGTTTTCTAAAACAGGCATCCACAGTTCTGTCCAAGTCCACCCTCCAAAACAAAAACAAGAAAAGCAACACCCTCCCAACAGACTTCCATTACGATCCAGACAACCTCACTCAGCTGTTCCTCAAATCTCAGATCAGGGTAAGGTTTGCTTGTTCAGTGCGCGGCCGTGATGCTGACAGCCTGCTACTCTGGCCAGAAGCTTGGCTGAGAAAGTTTTCTCCCTGAGCCTGCATGCCTTAGTGCTTCAATGCTTTCCATCAGTAGCGGCTTCTCATGATTCTTTCAAGTTATTTTATTTCTCCAGCTCTCGAAGATGCTACTTCAGGGCCGTTCACCCAATCGTGACGACGATAATGAAATCGGAGAATATGATTACAACAATCCCAACGATACCACCAATTTCTGCCCCGCAGTGCAGGTGAGTTCTAAGAACCAGAAGCCTGCTCTGTGTTTTGACTGCCATCCTTTGTTATCTGGAAGCTATAAAAATGGGTTGCTGATAGCCGCAAGATGTGGGTTAGGATAGCTAATGAAACAACGGAGAATTGTAACGCCGATATCCGTCTTTGCCCCAAAATAAAACCAGGTCTTGTATTAATTTTTGCTCGAAAAGACACCTTGGGGCTTATTTTTCCAGTTAGGGCTTATTTTCAGGGAAATACAGTGCTTAATGCGTCTGGCTGATGGTCTTAACTGGGGCTTATTTTTGGGGTAGCGCTTATCATTACGAGCTTCCTGAAAAATCCCGCTGAAGGCTTTTAAAAGTCAGAACTCTTCAAACATAAATAAATCAATAAATAATATCTAACACATCTTGCATCTGAAGGCAGGACAAGAAGCAATGGAAACTAATAAAGGAGGGAAGCTACCTGGAATTAAGGAGAAATTTGCTGATAATTAGAACAATTAATCAGTGAAATAGCTGGCCTTCAGAAGTTGTGGGTGCTCCATCACTGGAGGTTTTTAAGAAGGGATTGGATAACCCTTTGTCTAAAAGTGGTGTAGGGTTTCCTGCCTAGGCAGGGGGTTGGACTAGAAGACCTCCAAGGTCCCTTCCAACTGTTATTCTATACCTGTATTATTATTTTAGATCTCTTTGGCTGAGAAAGACACTGTGGAACTCTGAAGACTTGACTCCTGTTCATTTCTCCACTCCCTTTCTGTTTAGGATGGTGACAGCGATGATGACAACGAGCCTATAAACTTTATAGGCCAGGAAGGGATGTTTGAAATGACAGCGAATCCTACGGGTGGAGATGACCCATATGGAGAACTCGATGGAAAGGTCAAAGGATTCAACATCTCCACCTACGGTGAAGCCAACATGGTAGCTGAGCCTCAAAAGGCAAGTATTAAGTTTGGAATGCATAGTCCCAAAACGGGGTCACCCCAAATTCCCAATTAGTATCTGAAAGTGCCGGGTTGGGAAAAGATGATATACAGTGTGACTTGATGATGGACGGAAGATCTACCTGTGACTTACCCATTGTGCAGGTGAGGGTAAGCTGCAAATTGGTTAGAATGCAGTATTGCAGGCTAACTCTGCCCACTGCCAGGAGTTTGATTATGACTCGCTCAAAGTTGACTCGACTTTCCATCCTTTCTGAGGTCAATAAAACGAGGGCCCAAATTATTGGGGAGGGCAAGAGGCTGACTCTCTAAACCACTTAGGAGAGGGCTGTAAAAGCACTGCAAAACGGTATATAAATCTAAGGGCTGTTGCGATTCCTTCTCAACCAGGTTGAGAGATGCTTGCTTTTTGTGACAAGAAACTAGCTCAAAACTTGGTTCTAGATTAGTTTTCTCATTCTGTGTGCTTACATTCTTCTAGAAAGCAGACTTATTTTATTTATTTTATTTTCAGTAAGGGCCTTCAGGAGGTTGTATGGAATAGCACTACTTTGGAAGGCAGGGTTGCAGGTTTGTCTTGGGATTATTATGACTGTTCTAACTCTGCCTAATTTTGGATTCCAGGTGAACAAAATAGACATTCAATATGCAAAAACTGCCAAAAAAATGGACATGAAGAGGCTCAAGCAGAGCATGTGGTGCCTCTTGACAGAGGTCTCAAAGAATCAGATCGAGGATGAGGTATGCTTAAGAAAACCTGGTTTTATTGTTGTTCTTGTTTTCTCCTTTGGTATCATAGTTGACTTTCTCGGAACTCTGCTTCTTAAGGCAGTAACCACACACTTTTAATCACCACTTTGCAAAAAAGAAGAGCTGCAAAGTTTTATTTTCTTGGAAAAGAGCATCCTGAGAACAATGTTGTTCTTCCACACCTCAGTAGAGAGTATTAAAGGATTGGCGATTATCACACCTGGAATACTGCACACCTGGAATACCACAACCAATTTGGGTCACCATACTACAAAAAAGATGTTGAGACTTTGGAAAAAGTTCAGAGAAGAGCAACTAAGACGATCAAAGGCCTGGAGTCTAAACTATATGAAGAATGGCTGTAGGATTTGGGTTTGGCTAGTCTAAAGAAAAGAATAATGAGGGGTGACATGATAGCAGTATTCCAATATTTGAGGGGCTGCCACAAAGAAGTGGGGGTCAATTTATTTTCCAAAGTCCCTGAAGGCAGGACAAGAAACAATGGTTGGAAACTAATCTAGGAGAGAAGCAACCTGGAATTAAGGGGAAACTTCCTGGGACAATTAGCCAGTGGAACAGCTTACCACCAGATGTTGTTGTGTTCCATCACTGGATCTTTTTAAGAAGAATCTGTTGTTAAGTGAATCCCCATTGACTTTGCTTGTCAGAAGATCAATTGGAAAATAGCTTGACCCCTTCCTCCTCTCTGGTGTAGCCCCTCAAATATTGGAAAACTGCTATCCTGTCTCCCCAGGTCCTTCTCTCACTAGACTAGCCATTGGCATGGTCAGAACACAGCAAGTTTGCCTAGAAAGTTTATGGTCTGACTGCTTGCCAGCCTTGAAAGCCATTTTTTACTTGGGAGCTTTGAGGCTGCCACATTCAGTGCCTGGGAATTTGGGAGGGGGGATTTCATAGAGAGGTGGAAGATTAGACTCAACAACACTCTTTCTCAGAGAGTCAAGGATGTGTTGCCCTGCACCTGGAGGGGAGTGACTGGGGGGAATGTCTCCAGTTGGGACGAAGATTTGATTGGGCCATAGGATGGACTGATGGGTGCAGGGGATGGATCTTGGATTTCTCTTTTGGGAAGGGGAAAACCGGAAACTCTCCGATTCAGATTTTCCCAGATGTGCCAATATGACAACTCTAATAAAATGGAACTTTGAGGAAGAGTTTATTGGTTTGGCATCAGTTAGTTGGAATGCTGACACTGCTTTTCTTTTCTTTTTTTAATGTTCCCTCTGCAGAGTGAAGGCCCAGAGAAAAAGGTCAACTCTTCATCCATCTCTAGCCCAAAAGTCTTCAGCAGCATCACCAAGGACCTATTTCACAGGTATTTCCAGGGTGGAACGGGACAACTCGCCGGGGACAATTTTACAATTCTATTTTAATTATTTCAGATAAACGAGAAATTACTTTATTTTTGCCAATTCACGTTTCCTTCTGCCCCTCCTTTCGCATCTTTTCTTTTCTCAGTGAGATTCTTTCCCACCATTTCTTTGATGTTAGTGTAACTCTTCTCCTGCGGAGAGTTGGCTGTGGAGAATTGTCATAGGCCCTTTCCCAGGGTATCGGAACTCTTTGTCAAAAACCAGGAAGCCTGATGATGATAATGATGATACACTCATCTCTAGAGGAAACCACTGCTTGATCCGAGGAGGAGGAGGAGGAGGACCACAGAGTTGATCAGCCTCCTGTTGCGGGAGTTTTTAAGCCTTTGTTACACAAAGCCTTGGTCACTGCTTAGCTCCTCAGCCCTGAGGAGGTGGCACCTGAGCCACAAGCATCCACTTCTGCCCACTCTGAGGTGTTATTCTCCAAGCCAGTGGTGCATGCAGAGGTTCTCCCCTCCCCCCTCTTATTCCTTGATTTAGTAAACTCATTCTGGGGAGGGGCGTAGTAGCCCTGAGTTTTCTTCCGGTCACCCGTTAGCATGGTCCCCTGAGGGAGTGGAGGAAGATCAATTTCCCCAGGATTTAAGCAGGTCAGGGCCTTCCTTTAGACAAGCTACATGGGGACCTGGCCCCCTGGGTAGTCAGGGCGTTCAGGGTGGGTTTAGGCCTAGGCCTGAAGCAACCGACACCCCCAATGCTGTGGGCCTACGCTCAGAGGCGAATAGGCCTGAAGATCTCAGGGAGACAGTTACTGTGGCCATTAGGCAGGGCCTGGCAGAAGGATTCAAACAACTCCTCCTCCCTCAAGGGGCAGGGGCAGCCTTGTTAAACCAAAAGATCTATAAGTCCCTCTTCCTCAGGATGGCCATGGTCAGAGGATTTGGATTAATTATCCTCCTCTTCCTCCCTCCACTCCAAGAGGGCTGAGAACAGAAGTGATGGCAAACCTATCGCATGCGTGCCACAGGTGGTACACAGAACTCCCTCTGGGCATACTCCAGCTCGGCTCTGCCGTGCCTGCGCACACTCCTCCCACCGGCCAGCTGGCCTTTGGGTCTCCGTCATGCAGGCGTGGGGGGCAGCGCATGCACGGAGGGCGGGGTACATGGCTGGGGGCGGAGCACATACATGGGGGGGGGACAGGGGGCACGCGCAAGGGATGCAGACAGGCACACATGTGGGCCCTCGATGCCAAAAAGGTTCGCCATCACTCCCATAGGACAAGCCACAGAGAGTCAGAGTACCACAAAGAAGCATTTACACCAGTGGTGGGGATTCACATGTTTTTTAACCACTGGTTCTGTGGGCATGGCTTGGTGGGCGCAGACGGTTTGCTACTGAGGGTTTCCTGCAATCTTGCACTCTCCCTGGACTCTTCAACAGCTGAAGCAGCTGAGCTTCAAAGCCAGGAAATAAAGGTCAGAATAGAGCCAGGGCCCAGCAGCCGATCATCGGCGTGAAGCGGTTTGGCTGAACTATGCCGAACCAGTAGGATCCCACACACTGATTTACACGATGCGAACGGTTTGACAATTTCTCTGTATCTGCTCCCAGGTTGGGGAATGCTTTTTATTTGATCAGCCTTGCCTTACTGCACCTGTGTCTGGTTTGCCAATTGCACAGGGGTAGATGGGACAGCACTCCAGAGGGTTAATGTCATTGCCCAGAGGATCACTGGCTGCCCTCTCCCCTCTTTGGAAGAGCTTTAGAGCTCCCGCTGCCTCAAGAAAGTTCAAAACATCCTCAAAGATCCATCTCATCCTGGGCACCTTTTTTTTGTTTTGAATTATTACCATCTGGCAGATGGTACAGGATAATAAAAACAAGGACAAATAGGGTGGAAAACAGCTTCTATCCCAGGGCAGGAACTCTACTGAATTCTACTGTAGAGTGCAATATGAATGCAGCATCAGGGGTTTCAATTCAATGTGTGGAGTGGGACGGATGTGCGTTTGTGTTTGTTTTCATCGTCACGATGTGCACTGAAGAGGTTACTTAATTTCATTGTATGGGGGCAATGACAATAAAGTAAAATGACAGGTTTCTCTGACCATGAGAGAAGGGATCTTTATCAACTGGCTTCTTTGATTTATGCCCTACCTCAAGGCAGCTGATAACAAGAGGGCAAACCACAGGCAGTCCTTGATATGCAACCACAATCGAGCGCCACATGCCCGCTGCTTCAGGGAGGCAGTCGTTAAAGTGAAGGGCTGCAGTTGTTCTGTTAGCAAATATGGTTGTTAAGTGAATCTCCCCCCCTCCCCCAGACAACTTTGCTTGTCAGCAGATCGCAAAAGGGGATCACGGCTTCTTCTGTCTTGCAGCCTGCCTTCCGTGATGGCGAAAAACCTGTCAGTGCCGTTGGCGTTTGCCTGCCTCTTGCACCTGGCTAACGAAAAGGTGAGTACGGTGCATCATGCAAAAAAACAGGCGGACTTACAGCTGCAGTGGAGTCCCAAACATTTATGTTGCTAAGTGAAACACCTGTCCAGCGAGTTTTGGGCCCTTTCCTTGCCGCCGTTGTTCCATGAATCGCTGCCGATTGTTAAAACAGCAACACGGTTGTGGAGGGAATCTGGTTCCCCCATTGATTTGGCTTGTTGCAAGATGGCCAAAGGGGAATCACGTCACACACGCACACACGCAGAGGAACACAGCAACTGTCATAAATATGAGCGAGTCGCCAAGCGTCTGAATGTTGCCCCCGAGGAGGCAACAATGGGCATAAGTGTGAAAAACAGTTATGAATCCCCCCCCCTTTTTTTTCCAGCACCATCACAACTTCAAACGGTCACTCAAGGAACCGTTGTAAGTCCAGAACTATCTGTAGTGGGATGGTCACCTGGGATGAACTGCATCTTTTCAACCAAAATTCTCTTAACCAGTCGGGGAAACCTTTTCTTTCGTGCAGGGGTGGGATCCGACCGGCATAACAGCCGGTTTGTTGAGCATGCAGGTGCACCCTATTTACACACTACCAGCTCTGGGCAAGCATTCACCTTCCCCAGGTGACAAGTGGCATTCAGCCGTGCCTCCAAAGCAGCCTAAAGCCCGGGCAGGCGGGTGGGCCAAACGGGAGACCAGAAAATCATCGCGGCGACTGATTCGGTGTCAGCTGCTCTTCGGAGCAACCAGTTCTATAGAACCGGTGCAAACCGCTAGAATCCCACTCCTGCTTTCATGCCTTCGCCAATGTGGAGAAGAAGAAGAAAAAAAATTGCTTTTGAGTGGGGGGAAGCTTTAAAGTTTGACGTTTGATTCTCCTCTTCTTCCCCCTCCCCCTTGTCCCCAGAACCTGAAACTACAAGGGGTGCAAGACTTGTCTGAAGTCTTAGTGCTACAAGATTAACCGGTGCTACTCGACGCGCTGCAGCCTCCAAAGAGGGAATTTTATCTGCCCTTTTGAGACTTTTCCTCCAGCGCATCAAGCGGAGGCCCTGATTCCATCGGTTTTTCCTGGGACACAACAGGGTGCAAATTGCATTAGGATTTCGGTTGGTCAAAACTGCTTGTCTTTTAAAAGGAGTCCTGGGTGTTTCTAACTCCTGAATTTGGCCCCCGAGTGCAGAAGGAGCCTTTTTAACTGTGTGTTCTTGTCACAATTGCGGCTCTTGTTATCCCATCCTGCTTTTTTTAAAAAAAACAAAAATGGGTTGTTTTTTCAGTTTTCCCCAGGCCAGGAAAACGTTCCCATCTTTCCTTTCTACAGTTCTCTCCTGTCATTTTATCATTGTCTTAAAAAGTCATTTTATATATTTGTACACATCTCTTTTTATTTTTTAAAGGAATAAACCCAAACCTGACAGTAGTTGTGCTCAGCCTGCGGCTTTTAACTTGTTTTGAACCTCTTGATAGAGCAACCTGCGGACTTGAATATATATCTTGTTTTGGGGTTATAATTGCCATTTTGCTGCTGCAGTTTCGTGTGGGTGATGGGTGTAACCGAGAAGAAAAGCTTGGCTGCGTGCCAGGGAGAAGGCAACCAGCGAGAGCCCCAACACTTCTATTCATTTGCAGCCTATCCAGACTAAACCTTCCCTCTACAGAGAGGGCTGCCATGATTTCATCGAGTAATCTGGAAATTGCGCCAGGCAAGGTGACTTAACTCAGAAGCAGAGCTTGCTTTCAGTTTCTCAAGAACTCTGTGGAATTCCCGTTGCACAATCCCATGATCTCATCGCATTCTTGGCCACCATCTGTGGTTACCTAACTGCTAGGTTGGAAAAATACCGTCTCCTCTTTTCTGTTCAAATTGGTCAGGCTGTCAAAATGGACCCTGAAGTCTTTCCTTTCTGGTTTGCAATTTTACAGAGAAGCCCCCTGCGACCAGGACAGGGGTGTAAAAAGCTCGATTTCATGGAGGGCTGCATCAGGGTTGTGTTTTACTTTGGGGAGGCCGGGGTAGGTTTAGCCAGCTCGACGTCACTGATGTTGGGGGCACCTGTGGTGGCCAAGTCCCAAGGGAGACTTTCCTCAGATCCTCCTTCATAATCTTTCTTTCCCCCTTCCTCCTTTCCTTCCTCTTTCCCCCTTTCTCCTTCCTTCTATCCCCCCTTCCATCCTTTCCCCCTTTTTTTCTTCCTTCCTCTTCCCCCCCTCCTTTCCTCCTTTCTTCCTCTTTCCCCTTCTGTCCTTCCTTTCTCTTTCCCCCTTTCTTCTTCCTTCTTCTTTCCCCCTTCCTCTTTCCCCCTTCCTTCCTTCCTTCCTTCCTTCCTTCCTTCCTTCCTTCCTTCCTTCCTTCCTTCCTTGTTTTTCCCCCTTTCTTTTTCCCCTTCCTTCCTTCCTTCCTTGTTTTCCCCCTTTCTTTTTCCTCTTTCTTCCTCTTTCCCCTTTCCTTCCTTGTTTTTTCCCCCTTTTTTTGGAATTCCTCTTTCCCACTTCCTTCCTTCCTTCCTTCCTTCCTTCCTTCCTTCCTTCCTTCCTTCCTTCCTTGTTTTTCCCCCTTTCTTTTTCCCCTTCCTTCCTTCCTTCCTTCCTTCCTTCCTTCCTTCCTTGTTTTTCCCCCTTTCTTTTTCCCCTTCCTTCCTTCTTTCCTTCCTTGTTTTTCCCCCTTTCTTTTTCCTCTTCCTTCCTCTTTCCCCTTTCCTTCCTTGCTTTTTCCCCCTTTTTTCGGAATTCCTCTTTCCCACTTTCTCCTTCTTTCTCCCTTTCTTCCTTCCTCCCTCCCTCCCTCCCTCCCTTCTTTTTCCTTCCCTCTTCATTTTCCTTCTTCTTTCCCATCTTCCCTTTTTCTTTTTCTTTCCTCTTTCCCTTTCTCCTTTCCTGTCCCGTGCAAGCTCAAATGGAAGAGGGGAACATTTTTCTACTTTTGATTTGCTTTTAGTTTGTTTTGCTAGCCCTCTGACAATGAAAATGGAGTTGTGGGGAAGGCGCACGCAGAGGCATGATGGCCCGGCCCTTTGCTGTTCCCAGGGTGGCCCCGTGGGCCAGATCTAAGTACCCACAGTTTGACACCCCTAGACTAGGACATTTCTGCGCCGAAAAACTCTGAGAAATGAACACCGATGTAAACGTAAGCTTGGCTTATGTATCAATAAGGAAAACCTATATCCTCTGCCCCGCCAGGAAAGGGTAAAGAAAATCCACTTTGTGGCTTCTCACCTGTTGGAAAAATTCACTCTGTATACACACACAAACACACACACACACACAGAGATATAGTCCTTGATTTCCGACCGCGATCAAGCCCAACATTTCTGCCGCTAAGTGAAACATCGCTGAAGTGAGTTTTGCCCTTTAGGACCTTTCTTGCCACCGTTAAGTGAATCACCGCCGTTAAATTAGTCACACAGCTGTTCCATGAATCTGTCTTTGACCTCCGGGACCGTCATAAATACGAGTCAGTTGCCAAGCACCTGAATGTTGGCCACGTGACCAGGGGGATGTTGTGACGGTCATCGGTGTGAAAAGGGCTCATAAATCCCCCCCACTTTTTTCAGTGCCATTGTAACTTTGAGCGTCACTAAATGAACTGTTGTAAGTTGTGGATGATCTGACCGTTTCTTCATGCCCCTCTCCCTCGGAGCTTGGTGGGCTCGGCCCCCTCCCAATGTGAAATTTGGGGGACAAATGATTGCCCAACCCTATTATCAATCGACCCCTCCCATCTTTCTTCTTGGAAAGCCCTTTCTCAGCGTTGGCCTGCTGCTGGTTCCCCCGGTTTGAGCTCATTTTATCCATTTTAATTATTGGTTCAATGAACCGGTAAATCCCACCCCTGGCTGGCCGCCCCCACCCCTTCTCCTCCCCCCCCAGGAGTCCCCACACGACCCGTTTGGGATGCCAGACAAGTACGGGGCCCATGTGGAGCCTTGGGGAGGGCAAAAAACAGGCCACCTGGAGCAGTGGTAGGATTCAAAAAGCTTTACCGCCTGTTCAGTGGGCGTGGCTTGCACACCCTTGCCGTGCACGCACACGCTAAACACACACTTTGCACAGGTGCAGAGGCGTTCTGATTCACCACCTGCAAGCCTGCACTCTCCCAGTCGCTTCAGCAGTTGCCGCGTAGCACTCTGCTGGGTCGCACAAAGCGCTTCAAATTCAGAGGATAAAAGTGAGCGTGAGAGCCTAGGCAGACAGGTGGGCCCAACAGCAGAGTGGCCGAGAGAACCGGGACCCACTGCTCTTCGGCGCTATCAGCTCAGCAAAACCAGGCCAAGCAGGTAGCATAACGCCACTGTCCCAAAGGCTCCAGAAGGCCAGAAATGAGCCCGTTTCCGGCTTTGGGAGGGTCTCCCAAGGCCGGGAGGCTGTTTTTGCCCTCCCGGAGGCTCGAGGAAAGCCTCTGGAGCCCAGGGAAGATGAAAACGCCCCCTCCCCACTGTGGTGCAGGAGGCGACTACACCAGGCCCACCATGCTCATGCCCACCCAGCAACCAGGTGTCAGGATCCCGACCCTTAACCCCATTTAAATCATGAGTCTCTAGCGAAACTCCAAAAGGATTTATTGGGAGTTAAAAGATGCGGCACTGCCTGTGTGTAGCTGGTTCTGAAGTGCATATAATTCACTCTCACCCTTGACCCCGTTTCCCCCCATCCCCTGGGTGTATCCTAATTCACATTCTCCAATGAGACACATCCATAGCCCAGAGTCATCAATCATGCTCTCCCGTTAGAATTTTGCTCGGCAGAAACTTCGCTCCACCTAGTTAACTATCTTTGGAAACACTGGTAGAATGAAGTTTCAGTTTTGCAAGCTGCTGCACTGCTCCCCGCTCCCTTTCTGTTGGCAACTCTAAAAAGACCACAGAACTATTTGATGCGTTGACATTCGGCTCCCCTCACTTCCTGAAGGTGACTTGTACATCACCAATTTAAAAAAACCAAAAACCAATTTATTGCACGTGTAGGACTTTGGGTTGCGGAATACACGCACCTCCTCCAGGCTCAGTTGGTTTTTCTGCATGGAACCTCATCACAAGGCGATCGGCTTGGATGTTCTGACTCTTGACCCAAGATGCCTCTGCTAAGGGATAGCCCTTCCACTTGATCAAATGTATGGAATTTATGAAGCCCCCCCCTGCCTTTTCTTGAGAGGTGGGGGACACTCCTGCGCTCCGCCTGAACTTTCATTTATGATATTGACTTCTAACGATTCCCAGGGAGCAAACATTCCTCCCTCCAGACAAGTCAGTGCTGTTTGTGTTATTTTATTTCTCCGCCTTGCCGGGGTGGGTGGGTGGGGAGAATAAAATTAAATCAGAATGTGGTTGGTAACATCAGCCTTGGCTTGTTTGCAAAGGCGCCTCCGGCGGAGCAGACGGGAAAGAAGAGAAAAAGCAGCCATGTGACCGGTGGGGTGGGGGGAAAAAAGGAATTGAGGAAATTTTCCATTCCTCTTGGCACCTGACTACACTGAGGGAAATGTGTGAACTTGTGATCTCCTTTCACGTGATCCCCTTTTGGTTCTGCAAAGGAAAATTTTCCACCCGCCTCCCTCCCTCCCTGACCTCTCTCTCTCTCTCTCTCTCTTTCTCTCCCCATCTCTTTTAAATGACTAACTCACCATTGTCTTCTGTTGAACTTGGCACTTCTTGTTAGAACGTTTCTCTTTAAGTCCTCGGATGATTCACGTTGCTTAAAGTGCTGGAAGGCAGGCTTGGCAGATTTCTCTGGCTTCCAGATCTAATGATTATGACATCTGTTACGTTGTGGTTTACCCAGAAAGGGGTTGGAAAGCAAAGGCCGAAAATCAAGAAAAAGGCTGCCTTTTTCTACTGTGGGGCTCCGTGGTTTTGCATTGGACTTCAAATCGGGGGGGGGGGGGGTTAAGCCATGCTGGCTACAGATTAGTCGGTTGAAAAGTCAAAAACAAGTTGTAACAGATTAACAAGAGTTGGAATGGACCTGGTAGGTCATCTAGTCCAACCCCCCGCCCAAGCAGGAGACCCTACACCATTTCTGACAGATGGCAGTCCAGGCTCTTCTTGAAAGCCTCCAGGGATGAAGCTCCCACAACTTCTGAAGATCTGAACTAAAGTGGAACTGTGATCAGGAAGGCACAAAGGTAATCCAGCAAGTACAACTTGATTATTCAAGTGTTTTTTATATTGCTGGGTTGTTGTTGTTTTTTTTCCTTTCCAATTTCACAGGTGCTTTCTTATTTTGGACCACTATGTTTTAAAACCTCATATCTTTTTTTTTTTTTTTTAATGGCATGGTTGCTTAAAGAGTTGGCAGGCCACCTGATTCTCTAGAAAACTTTTGTGAGTCAATCTCTCCGAAAGTTTAGTTAACACCTCCGGGCGTACAGCATTATTTGTGAACACCTCCTGTTCCTTCACTGAGGCTCAACTGCTTAACTTTTTAGGATCAGCTCTGCTTTTTAGGATTTGCTCTGCTTAGTGATAGCCAAATCTGGCCGTAGGTTCTGCCTCGATTTACCTTCCCAATAAGCAACCCAGAAGATCCTTTAAAATCAATTTATGAGGGTACCCTGATAAAGGGGGATCTCTATGAAAAAGGAGAGAATGTCGAGCCCCAAGGAGAGAAGCAATTAGAACTAAGGAGAAATTTCCTGACAGTTACAACAATTAATCAGTGGAACAACTTGCCTGCAGAAGTTGTGGATGCTCTGGCACAGTTTTTTAAAAGTTGTTGGATAACCTTTTGTCTGAAGTGATGTAGGGTTTCCTGCCTAGGCAGGGGGTTGGACTAGAAGACCTCAAGGTCCCTTCCAACTCTGTAATTTTATTCTATTCTATGAGATATTCCTTTTTATAGTTAACCCAGCAAAGAAAACTGAAAGGGGGAACTTGGTTGGTCAACATAAGAGCAATCCCTCCCTGACCAGTGAATCAACCACAAACTTGGTTTGAAATTAGATAACCGGATGCCAGTGGACACTAAGAAACATTTTTCTTGTCATGAGATTCTTCTGTAAATTCTCTTTTTCAGTTTAGGAATGTTAAAAGCTATCTCAACAATCCATACAGCTGTAGGATAAAAGTTTTTCCAACATTCCAATCTGTCATGACCCTGAATATAGAAAATAAGTCAAATATTAAAAGTAACTGTCAGTTAACAAATTGCAAAAATCATATCATGTGCCCCTCACTAGTTTAACATATATGTGTCCATCCAGTTTTGCACTTGACTTTTGTATTAAGTGTGATAAACTTTTTGACTTCCTTCAATTGTTTTGCCATTAAAATCCCTTCCATTCTCTCTGCCAAAGTGGCTGATGAGTAGCAGGTGATTATTGTTAAGAATAGCATTATACAATCTGGACTTGTGTGTGTGTGTGTGTGTGCAAGTATATACATAGAGTATGTACACATAGATAACAACTTTGGGATCCTTTTTAATTGTGGTTGGTGGGAAGGTAGAAGAAAGTGTCAGACATCTACAGGATGATTAGGACAGGAAAAAGGAAGCAGATTTTCTCTTCACCTTATATTCTGGATCACCCAGAAAAATAGAGATCAGGTCTTTCCAAGCAGATCCTTTCAACAATGCAATATTAGCTGTCAAAGTGTTGCCTTCATATCCTGCATAGCAACTTCCTCTAACTGGATTACCCTTGTTAGAAATGGGCTGTTAAAGAAACTGGTTCTTTGATTTTTTTTTCTTTCATTCCACATTTCCTGTTACGCATCTTTGAACATCACCCATAAACATCATTTTTAAGGAAAACAGGCTCCTGGAGGGTGGTATCTTGACGGTTTATTACAAATTCTTTATAGAAATTACATATTTTTACAAAGAAACAAGTACAAAACATCAACACTATTAACACAACAGATGATACAGGCCGATTTCTTGCCATTTAGAACATCTGCTCTAAAATACTTTAAATTTCCAATTGTTTCTATCCTTAATTTTTTAGAGCATGATGTTACTGGTTTTTTTTTTTTTAAATTGGCTCTGACCTGGGTCTTTAAGAGCAGACTAAAACCAACTCAATGGCATTTGTCATTCATTTTTTCTTCCAAGGCAGGATGGCTTATCAATGCCTACCATGTACCCACCCCAGCCTCTTAAAAAACCTGTGTTGTTTGGAAGATGAAACTGTTTTAAGTTTAATAAAAAAAAATTATTATTTTTTAATTCCCAACAAAGGAGAATGTGAGCAATCTCCTCATTTGTCCTTCTGAGCAAACTCTGATTTTTCACATAGACCCAGCAGGACCCAATTTGTTCTTAACATGCTAGGACACAACCATGAGGGATGGTTGGATTATTAATCATTGCGCCCAAAGGGAAAACCAGACAGCTTGTGCCCGTTTTGCAACCTTCATCATCCAAAAGGTGTACACTCAACACAGCACCTCTGATGAAGAAAACTCTGCCAAAACTTGATCATCTAAGATTGCAAAATTTCTTTCTTTCTTTCTTTCTTTCTTTCTTTCTTTCTTTCTTTCTTTCTTTCTTTCTTTCTTCCTTCCTTCCTTCCTTCCTTCCTTCCTTCCTTCCTTCCTTCCTTCCTTCCTTCCTTCCTTCCTTTCTTTCTTTCTTTCTTTCTTTCTTTCTTTCTTTCTTTCTTTCTCTTCCTTCCCTTCCTTTCCTCTCCCTCCCTGTCTCTTTCTTTCCTTCCTTTCTTCCCTCTCCCTCCCTCGCTCCCTTTCTTTTTCTTTCTTTCATTATTAATTCATTTATTTATTTCTCTTCCTTCCCTCCCTCTCCCTCCTTCCCTCCCTGCTTGCCTTCTTTCCTTCCCTCCCTCGCTCCCTGCCTTTTTTTCTTTCTTTCTTTCCTTCATTCCCTCCCTGCCTGCCTCTTCCTTTCTTCTTCCTTTCCTCCCTCCTTCCTCTTTCCTTCCTTTCCCCTCCATCCTTCTTTCTTTCTTTCTTTCTTTCTTTCTTTCTTTCTTTCTTTCTTTCTTTCTTTCTTTCTTTCTTTCTTTCTTTCTTTCTTTCTTTCTTTCTCTTCCTTCCTTCCTTCCTTCCTTCCTTCCTTCCTTCCTTCCTTCCTTCCTTCCTTCCTTCCTTCCTTCCTTCCTTCCTTCCTTTCTTTTCCTCTCGCTCTTGCTCTCTTTGTTTCTTTCTTTCCCTAACTTCCAACATCTTAACTTCCAACATACAGGCCCTGCCATTCTTGAGATGATTTGGTTTTGATCTTGTAACAACAATTCACTGGAAATCATCCTTTTGCCTTCAGTCTCGAAGACCTAAATCTCCAGATGTTTCCTGCAAGAGGCAGTTTCCATTCCACCAAGCAGGAGAAACAATAAGAGGAGGTGGTTTGGTTTTGTTTTGTTTTGTTTTTGCTTTGAAGGAGAATTCCTCTCTTGATGTCTCTTCCCTTCCTCTGGTGACTCCTTAAATTTGGAGTTCAGCAGTCCCTTCTTGCAATGATGTTTATTTACAAGGCTGGTCATATTCCCCTCTTCTTGAAGGCCAGCAGGATAAGATTCTGTTCTCCGAAAGATAAAATTCCCTCATGCTCAGGCAATGTCACAAGGAAGCCAAGGCGGGCAAGCAGATTTAGGCAGATCCCCAAAGATTTTGGTTAACCTGTGAATTGTCTTTGTTGCCCCGTTCCCTGGCAAAGCATAAGCTAGCAACATTTTTTGGATGGCTTTTGCGCAGCCTTAGAAATTTTTAAGCAAGCCCTTCCCAATTCTTGTTTGCTCTGAGAACAGACAGCGCTGGTGATTCCCCTGCCTGGAAAATCCTGGAAATAAATTTCAAAGCTGTCAGCCTCGTGCCAGTTTGCGAGTGTGAAAACTGTGGGGTTTTTTGTTGTTGTTTATTTAAAGAACGAAGAGGTCTGGCTAACCGGTGGCTACTGTGCATCTCCAGCGGTTCCAGCAATATAGCTCCTTCATCAATTAAGCCACCCCATGCATCACCTCTGTGTCCCTTCAAAGCAAACACTGCTTTTTATTAGTATTATTATTTTGATCTTCCCGATTGCATTCTTCGCCTGTCCAATTCCTGCCCTTTCCTACCAGGAAGGAGATTATTTCAGGAGCACCGCAATCGTCCACCTTTTGTCACCGCAGGGAATGGATCCCCACCGGTTTTCCCAAACCGCTTGGCAGCCCCTCATTCTCCACCAGAAGGGAGATCTGGAGGATTTTTTCCACCTTCTCCCGACAGAGGGGGCAGCGGCCACTGGTTTTGAAAATCTTCAAGGAGCAGCTGGAGCAGAAGCCGGTGTGATGGCAAGGGAACATCATAGTACTGGCCTCGGACGCAAAACAGACCATGCAATCTTCCACGGGGCTTTCCTCTGCTCTTTCCTGGAACCCAGAGCAGGTGGAATCTGCAGAGGCACAAATATTTCACGGGAAAGTTTAAAACGAGTGTTCAACCCACCTTGGCAACTTTTAAGACTTGCAGACTTTTAACTCAGTGCAGTGCAGATTAGGCGAGACCTTGAAGTCCTAGTGGATGATTGCTTGAATAGGAGCCAGCCATGTGCAGCAGCTCCCCAAAAAGGTAATATGATCCTGGCTTGCATAAACAGAGGCCTGTTCCAAGATCACATGAAGTGTTACTGCTGCTTTATAAAACCCTAGTAAGGCCACACCTGGAATACTGCAACCAATTTTGGTCACCGTACTACAAAAAAATAATAATAATAATGTTGAGACTTTGGAAAAAGTTCAGAGAAGAGCAACTAAGAGGATCAAAGGCCTGGAGACTAAAACATGTGAAGAACGGCTGAAGTATTTGGGTCTGGCTAGTCTAAAGAAAAGAAGAATTAGGGGAGACGTGCCAGCAGTATTCCAGTATTTGAGGGGATGCCACAAAGAAGAAGGGGTCAAGTTATTCTCCAAAGCACCAGAAGGCAGGACAAGAAACAATGGATGGAAAGAGAGAAGCAACTTGGAATTAAGGAGAAACTTCCTAATAGGGAGGACAATGAACCAGTGGAACAGCTTGCCACCATAAATCGTGGGTGCTCCATCACTTGAGGTTTTTAAAGTGGTCTGGTCCATTTCTTTCCTCCTTGCATGTTCCCCAAAGCCTTACAGATTGTGTGTGTGTCGTTA